>JAHHFK020001867.1:600000-750422 GCA_024533555.2 Aedes koreicus
ACGAAGGCAGAGCGAGGGTCTGAGATTTTCAAAAATTAGTCTACGTGGTTTATGAACAGGCCCTTATACCATTCCATGACGGATTTCGCATAGTGACAAGAGGCCAAAACAAAGCTGGAGAGTCGTGGCTTCTGATAAACGGTGGCAACCGCTTTTGCAGACATTCCGTCTCTTACACATCTTTATTGATAGTGCCGGTAGCGACGAAACTTTTTGATTTTCGACCACAACTACATATAGCCTGCCAAATCAAATACTTCTTCCGGAATTTGGCACCTTCTTTGTCCGGAAATGCTCAGCAGCGGCGTTCCTTTGCATTGCGGTATAAAAAGCCAGACCCAGAAGCTGTTTAAAGTCTTCGAGTACGTATGTTGCGTCGTCCATTATGATACAAGAAAATGTTTGCAGAAAATTTGTGTAAAGCTCCTGAGCACGACTTTTTGCAGAGAAATTTTGCTTATCATCACGGTTGGGCACCTTTTTCACTTTGTACGCCTTCAGTCCTTGCCTCTGATTCACTTTTTGTACGTATGATTTTGACTTCCCAACTTTGCGAGCCACATTTCGCACAGAATTTTTGATTTTTATTTATTTTCTGACTGTAAGAACTTGAAGTTATTACGCATATTTTGTTGAAGATTCAAGGATAGAAAAATGTCAGGAAACCAGTTTCTTCAACATCAACTTTTGGTGTATTTCTCAAAATTTTAATATTTGCAGGAATTAACGTATTCTGATTAAATAGTCTGATTTTTTAAGTATTCAAAATTTTTTAAGATCTTGCTGATGATCTTCGTAAGAGCATCCGTTCTCGAGATATTTTCGATTTAATTTTATCATAAGGAGTGTATCGAAAATAAGCTATCCACAAACTTTCTTTCAAATTTTGTTAAAAACCGATATTTTATTCATACAAAAAAATTGATCCTTTATTGTACGAGGTTAAACTTGAACATAATGAAGACCGGATGAAATTTAAGTTATTCCTTCACGTATTTTCGAACTTTGGATCGAATGCTCTTCATCAAGTTCCGGACAAGTGTTGCATCGCATTTTTTGGACGCTTGAGCCCAAATCTTTTTGAACTCCTGCATGTTCCCAGCTGCCTTACCAGTCTTCTTGAAGGCCCTCTTCACGATTGCCCAGTAGCGTTAAAAAATGGGTCGAAGCTGAGTGCAATTTGGTGGATTGATATTTTTGTCAACGAAATCTATACCCTTTTCCGCAAGCCAATTGAGAGTGGTTTTGGCTTAGCGAGCCAACGCTAAATCCGGCCAAAACAGTGGAGGTGTACTATGCTTCTTATATAAAGGCAACAATCTCTTCTGGAGACACTCAAATCGATAGATTTCCGCATTTATAGTTCCGGTAGTGTAAAAAATGGTTGACTTCAAACCACAGGAACATATTGCTTGCCATACCAGTACCTTTCGACCGAATTTCTCCACTTGAATCGACCTGTCCGCATCGTTCACATCCTCCCCAACGACGGCAGTAAAGTATTGTGGACCTAGAAGGGTTTTTGAGTCCTCCTTTACATAGGTCTCATCGTCCATCAAAACGCATGCATCCGGACGCTGCAAAAGACGCGAATACAATTTCCGGGCCCTTGTTGCTGCTCGCTTCTTCTGTTCTGCACTTTGTTTCGAGATTTTCTGCTTCTTGTAGGTCTTCAGGTGGTTTCGCCTCTTGATACGCTGGATCATCCCGACACTCGTTCCTGCTTTTTTGGCCAAATCCTGTATTGGCATCGATTTGTTCTTCATGATTAGAGATACCACTTTCTGCTCCAGTTTCGGGTTGGAAGAACCGGGTTTTCTGCCTCTTCCTGGTAGCTCATCCAAAGAATAGTGTTCCCCAAACTTATTAATGATGGTTTTAACACTCGCATGATGAATTCCAAACCGCTTCGCCAATTTTCGCATAGTAATACCCTTCTCACTTAGCCATGTGTCCAGAACCTTAATTTTCACTTCCTTTTCAATACGCGACATTTTGAAAACGCAGAATTTGAACCGCACAAACAAGTAAACAAAAGAAAGCTGACAGTCAAACGCACAGCATGCAGTGTTCCGAGCATAAAAAACCAGCACAAATACATGCGTACAACGCAAATGTATGTGGATAGCCTATATTCGATACACTCCTTATTCGAATAATATTCGAAAATACGACCTTTTCATAAATTATTCGCGTTTCTCCAGTAACCACAGAACGTTTTTCGAAATGTTTGTTAAGTTTCCTACTACGCTTTGTTTGACAGCAAGACGATCGGATGAATGGTTCAAAAGATATGGGGTAAAATGGTTTAAACAGTATGTTTACCCTTCTTACACCAAAAGAAGGGTATTAAGATCGCTTTAAAACTCGACTTTTTATCCGAGGCCCAGAGGGCCGAGTGTCATATACCATTCGACTCAGCTCGATGAACTGAGCACATGTCTGTGTGTATGTATGTTGTGTGTGTGTGTGTGTGTGTGTGTGTGTGTGTGTGTGTGTGTGTGTGTGTGTGTGTGTGTGTGTGTGTGTGTGTGTGTGTGTGTGTATGTGTGTGTGTGCGTTACAAATAATGTCACATCGGTTTCTCAGCCATTTGTGAACCGATTTCAGTTCTGTTGACGGCAAATAAAAGCTACAACATTCCCATAGAACGCTATTGATTTTTTTTTATTCGGACATTTCGTTACGAAGATATGAACGAAACAGTACTTGACGGCCTGTTATTAGAGTAATCAAACAGTTTAGTCTCCGATTACATACTGAGCTATTTGTGTACCGATTTTAGTTTTTTTAGCGCCAAATTTAACTTATAAAATCTTTAAATAACTGATCAAAATTTCATTAGGATTGGATAATCCTTCATGGAGATATGACCAAAACAATACCTGAGAGCATATAATTGCACATAATTCGTTGCAGTTCAAAACCGAACAAGACACCCTACCCACTCGATGCCGCTTGCATTCTATTGTTCCTCATCTGGTGCGTTGTATAGCACATACAGCGGACTAGCCACACTATGCGACTCTATAGAATTAGAGCAGGATCGATTGGCTCGAGTGGTCCGGTTTTGAACAGCAACGAGTATATTCGAAAATTACACAAAGTCTCAATTTACTATAACTACACAATTTTCAACGAACTTATTGAGCATCTTCAATCCATACCGCTAATCAAAATTGACGCTTAGGATTGTCTAATAATTCATTCTATGGACTGAATGTATGAAATTTCTTATGTAATTTATTTAATTTCCACTTTTATATAACTGACATAAACAGCTTGTTAAATACTACTAATGGCAATATTTTAACCATATCGATAAACAATACGTTCAGGATTGACAAATAGTTCATTTTATAAACTCAATGTATGACATATCGAATATTCCTGGATCTTCATGGAATTTCTGATGAAAATATGTATCCAGAACCATATTGGCCAAATTTGAGTTCGTAATTATGGTGAAGTGTAAGAAGGGTTCAGTCTCACCATCGGTGGATTAATTCGGGTTTTTTAATATTCGTTTAACATATGCCTATTTTGCTTCTTATTGTATACTATATACATTGTGTGTAAAAACTTGAAGCTGTAACGTCAGTTTTGAAGAAAATTTCAGGGTGGAGAGATCTGAAGTGAAAAAAGTGTCTCTAAGGTCAACTTTTAAAGCATTTTTAAAATCTCAACTATTTGCTAAAATAAACGTGTTTCGATGATGCAGTATATTTCCAGCAGAAAATACGGCCTTTTCATAAATTATTCGTGGTTCTCCAGCATCAAAAAATACCTTTTTTGAAGTATGCGTTTAGTTTTCCACAACTCACTCTTAGCCAGCAAGATGATTCTATAAACAGCATAAGAAATAGGGGAACATGTTTTCTTCCGAATTTCTTTATTTTTAATTTTTCTTCCGAATTTTTTTTCTCAGTGTATATTTTTTTCACAACCCTTAACACATAGGGTCACAACTTGTTCTTAGACAGTTTTTTTGTACAACCAAAGGTTTTCGAGCTACAAATTATTAATTGAAGTGCTATTCAAAATGCTTACGCCCTTTTTAAAACTGACTCTAAGGGGTGTGGCTACTGCTGTATTAATATCGAATGAAAGTAAATAAAATAAAAAGAAGGAGACAATTTGAACCATTTTTTACCGGTTTTTTGAGGACCCGAAACGGGAAAACCATATTAACAACCTGTTCATATGCTGATTTGTATGGGAGCAAAAGCAGGCAATTTTTAAGTAAAAAATTTAACTACTTATACTAATAGCACAAAATTGAAATTTTAATCCAAAACATTTGTATGTATTTTTCTGATCAAATGGTGTTTAAATAAAATCATTCTGTTCAGTCAAACGAGAGTTATTAGCGTTCAAAAACCTTTCACTTTTGCGTAACGCTCTCATTTTTCAAAATTTTGAAATGACACCCGGTATAGAAAAGAGAAACGTAGTCCTACGTTAAAACTCGCGTTGTAACGCTCTTTGATGATAATTGTTGATGCTGCTGATCGAAAGCTATGCAGAAAACATGCAAAATGACTAATGTAAAAATGAGTTTTACTCCACAAAAGGACAAAAGGGGAAAAACGATTTTGCATAGGTCTTGAAGATGAAAGTTTTAACTTTCAGTTCACGTATTCCGTGTTTGCAAATATTTACAGATATCTTGAAAAAACGATTTTTTTTTCATTTCAACCTCTGAAATTTTTTTATACAATAACTAGCAACCATCTTGTTTCTTCAAAATTTGCGTCCTTTTATGCCCTAAAAGTCATCCAAACGAAGTTTTCAAATTCAAATTTAAATAACAAAAAATAGAGCAAAAAAAAAAATTAAGTTCCACCCTGAGGAAAGATAGAATTTTTTTTATAAAACGATACGTTGATGAAATAGAAGTTAGATTCCTTATACACAGTTTCATTAAATTAAATTATCTACAATTTTGTTGTAAAAAATCCTCTGAATCATAATTTTGAAAAGTTAGAATTTTTATTATGAACATAAAGGGTGTATTCGATAAAAATGGCACACAGAAAATCTTCTGTAACTTTTGAATCCTATGAGTCAAAAACCTAGAAATTTGAGTAGATCTTATCCATTGTGTATTATTTACATCTGCCATGTTTCATAGTTATACATTCAGTAGTTCCAGTCATGTCGTCGAAACAAGAAATTGTCCGTGAGAAAATTTTGTGCACTCACAATCAAAATCCAGGGGCGTCCCACCGGTGGATTGCTAAAAGGCTTGGAATTGCAAATACAACTGTGTCTCGTGTAATAAGAACCTTCAAGGAGCGTCTGAGTGTCCAAAGGGAGGAAGGGAGTGGTCGTAAAAGTGTTCCAATGGACAGTAAAATGGCCAGGAAAGTCGTACAACAATTCAAGAACCGTCCAAACATGTCAATTCGAGATGTCGCTAAAAAGTCTAAGGTGTCAGTCGGTTTTGTGCAGAAAACCATGAAGCGTGCTGGGTTACATGTTTACAAAGTGCAAAAAGCCCCAAACCGGAATGAAAAACAAAACATCACTGAGAAAACCCGCGCCCGGAAACTTTACACGAAGCTGCTCACCAAATCCGGTTGCATCGTGATGGATGACGAAACATACGTCAAGGCCGACTTCCGTCAACTTCCTGGGCAAGAATATTTCGTTGCCAAGTCGAAGTTCGATGTTCCGGAGGATGTTCGAAAGAAGAAACTATCGAAATTTGCAAAGAAGTTTCTAATTTGGCAGGCGATTTGCGGATGTGGTGAAATAAGTGCTCCCTTCATCACTTCCGGAACAATAAACGGTGCGATTTACACGGAAGAGTGCCTTAAGAAGCGTCTCTTGCCATTCATTAAGAAGCACAAAGGATCAACTCTGTTTTGGCCTGATCTAGCATCCTGCCACTACGCTCGAAACGTATTGGAGTGGTACCGAGCCAACGGAGTCAATTTTGTGCCAAAGGATATGAACCCACCAAATTCACCGGAACTTCGTCCAATTGAAAAATTCTGGGCAATTATGAAAACGGAACTTCGCAAATATCCCAAAACTATAAAAACAGAGCTAGAATTGAAGAAAATTTGGGTAAAAACAACAAAAACACTGGGAAAATCGGTTGTACAAAATTTGATGGGTGGAGTGAAAAGGAAGGTGCGGGCATTCGGGATGGGAGACGAAATTGAATAAAACAAATGTTGTAAATCAAAACTCATTAGTAGTTCTTCATTCCCTGAAAATTTCAAGAAAATCCGATAATCAGTTTAATTTTGATGAGTATATATGTGTGTGCCATTTTTATCGAATACACCCTTTAAAAGGACCACCCTAGTCACCACCCAAACCAAAAGATAGATCTTATTTTTAAAATAAAATTTTCCAAAGACATAATACATCTTAAGGAAATGTTTTTCGAGTTATCGATTTTTGTCGCGAAATTTGTCCATTGGTACCCTAGTGCCTTGATCGAAAAGCACAAAGATGAACCTTTGTTCTGGCCCAATTTGGCATCATGCCATTAAGCTTAATCTGTGTTGGAGTGGTACGAAGCAAATCTGAGAAATTAATATTGTAGCAAAAACCGCAAATCCGCCAAATTGTCCAGAGTTACGTCCAATCGAGAAATATTGGGCTCTAAGCGGAAGCTTTCTGGAAAGAAACAGGAAATCAAAGAAATCAAACACTTCCAACAAATTTGTACAAAGAAGGCCACCACCGTATCTGAAGGGTCTGTACAAACCCTAGTGGATGGAGTTAAGCGCAGAGTTCGGAAATTTTATGCAAATACCGAATAACTATATTTTGATTTCGCGAGTTGTCAAAGCATATCCCATGTATCTGAAATTAACAACTACAATTCAAATATAATGCGAATTTTGTGTTTCACTTAAGTTTTGAGGTGTCCGGATCATTGTGGATACAGAATTTTTTTAATTAATAAATCGTCTCCGAACTTGGGTTCTGTCTTAGCTTAGTCGCTAAACGCGCAGCCCCAAAGCAAAACCGTGGTGGCTAGGTTCGATGCCTGGTCTGGTCTAGGAATTCTTCGGGAAAGAAAATTTCTCGACTCCCTGGGCATGGGGTATTGTTGTTCTTGATACGGAATCATATTAATGTGAAAGTAGTACAGCCATCGAAAGCTTTAAATTTAAAAAATTAAATTAAATTTAGAACACTCAGTTGAGAGCAGGCAATAAGCTAATATTGCGTAGTTTTTCAAACAGACGTATCTGATTTTGAAAACAAAAAGTGGCAGTAAGATTCATGACGAAATGTGACGAAATATAAACGTAAATTTTACAAAACTCTCAGCACCCTCATGGAAAGTAGCATCACCATCATGTTAGAGAATTGTTATTCCTTGTGTTGGTGGCCCTAGTTTGCATGAAAGAGCTAAGGGTTCGAAGAATTTAACGTGTGAATCTTACTTCCCCTCTTTGTTTACAAAATCAGATACGTCTGTATGAAAAAGTACTCGAGAAATTGTGATAAGCAATAAGCTTAAAATGCCAAGAAAGAAAAAAAGATCTCCAGGCTTACCATGTGCCCTCGTGTGTAGTCATCACAATATGTCATTTTAAGTAATCAAAGCAAAACCAATAAATTAAACCCTTTCCCAACCGACCTCCGAGAACCTCCACGAGGGCTCGCAAAATCTTCACCAATTAGCATGTAAATGAAATTCATCCCACCAGTCGCTACCGGCACACCGAGCAACATTGTTGACCTTTATCCCGAGAACGACACGATACGACGGCGATGACAGCTTTGTCCCATCATCATCAACCTCGTCGCTCGTCTTGCACCCATCCATAATAACATAAATTAACGTTCTTTTTCTCTCTTTCTGTTCTTTTTATCTGCCTTTCAGGTGACGTTCTGTCCGGGGTGTGCTTCGTTGGTCAGCTGGACACTCACTCGTTGGCAATGTTCCTGCTGATTCCGCTGTGCGTCTACCTTTCGCTGGGAGCGATATTCCTGCTGGCCGGGTTCGTGTCCCTGTTCCGCATCCGAACCGTGATGAAGCACGACGGAACTCGAACGGACAAGTTGGAACGACTGATGCTACGAATTGGCTTCTTCAGTGGACTGTTTATATTGCCAGCGTTGGGATTTTTGGGATGCTTGTTCTACGAGTACTACAACTTTGACGACTGGATGATCCAGTGGAACCGACAGATGTGTAAGATCTTCTCGATTCCTTGCCCGGCGACGAAGTACAACAGTGATATGGTCCCGGAAGAGGAGAAGCCGATCTTCCACATCTATATGGCAAAATACGTGTGCTCAATGCTTGTCGGGGTGACTTCGAGTGTGTGGCTGTGGTCCGGGAAGACCGTGGTCAGTTGGAGGCAGTTTGCCGAGCGGTTGCAAGGCAAGGATACTCGTAATCGGGGAGCCTATGTTTAGTAGTGATCGACACGAGCGAAAGGTCATCCATGAAGAGAACGCTTCTATCGAGTCCCTCCACTGAAGCAGAGCAAGATTTCTACTAGTATACTACAACCACACCTGTTTTCCGCGAACTGTTTTAGAGTTTATCGCTTGTTCCATGGATGGCCACCGAAACCAAATAGAGGAAAATTATCAACTTACGCACGTAGCACGACCCCAGGCTTTAAGCATCACACGTAGAGAAAAAAAAGCGAATAATCAAAACGAAAATGGTAGTCATGTTCACCCCGTGGGAATCTCAATATGATGAAGAAGTGAAGAATAAGTTTTATTGTTTTGTTCAAATTTCCACATTTGAATGAACGTTGCCAAATATGTAGAGAATTCAACAATTTTCTGTTGAACCCATATTTTCTAGTTTAGAACTGTAACCACTTAGTTCGATAAGTTCAAGTCCTTAGTCAGCAAGCTACTTAAGTGATTTACTATGTTTGTTTCAACTTGTAAAAATAAGTTTAATATTACCTCTAGCCATTAGGGAAACTTCGTTGAGTAGTTACGATGATCGAACTGTGTCATATAAATAGACTGTACGAATAAAAAAAAAGAATCATAAGAACCGTCACAACTTCTGTGCTGAAAGTGATTGTATAAATAAGGAAAAACACAAACCATGTCTGTAATTATAAATACTGTCGTAGGCTACTTCGTACAATAGTAGTTGTTTAGAACTCGGTTTTAGTTTGGACGGATTATTAAATTGCGAAATTATACATCGTTGGTATTAGTCGTGAAGGAATTATCCTCTGGTGAAGAAAAAGATGAAAAAACCAAGACTTTAATAAAGAATGCTGAATAAATCATAAGCCAATGGTTCTTCTAATTGTCGTTCACATTCTCCCTAAGATAAGAAAAAAGGGGGGGAAAGGGGGGGGGGTGGGGGGGGGGGGGTTTTTTGTGAGGGGGAGGGAGGGGGGGAAAAAAAAAAAAAAAAGAAAAGAGAGGGGGTGTAGGGGGGGGGGGGGGGTGTTTTGGGGGGGGGGGGGGGGGGGGGGGGGGGGGGGGGGGGGGGGGGGGGGGAGGGGGGGTGGGGTGGGGGGGGGGGGGGGGGGGGGGGGGGGGGGGGGGGGGGGGGGGTTTGGGGGTTGTTTTGTTGGGGGGGGTATGTTTTTATTAGGATTATGGGGGGGGGGGGGGGGGGGGGGTGCAGGGTTACTGATATTTGCATCGTACGACTCCAATTCCCCCATCCACTTCGAACGCAATCGAGAAAACAAAACAACCCATGCACTCTGGAATGAACCAATCGATGTTATGAAGAGAGTATCTGTGAGTGAGTAGTGAGCGAGGTTGGTTTATGCTATTCTTGCTTTACTTTCTTCACCCTCGATTCATCATCAACGTTCTTTTCAAGCAAACGGATCGAGTGCGAAGTGGATCGGAGGTGACGAGATTCGAACGAATCGTAGCGATCGAAGCGATGCGATCGTAGTGAACCGATCGAAGCGATGAGAACGGTGCAATGCGATCTAATCTGGTGCTGGAAATACTTCTCTCACGGTGGTTTTGTGACGGGATGTTTTGTGATCAGCTGATTTGTCGTTCATGGCAGTGTTCATGTGTGTGCTTCCTACGGCTGTCAGAAGCAATATCGATAACATCAGAACAACCTCGTAATGTTGTTCTGATGTTATTGTTTCATGTAAGGTTAAACCAGCAATAAACGACTAGCTGTAATTAATATTGTCCTTATGTTGTAAGTTATTTGAACGAAGTGTTGGAAGAATTTGCGACAACAGCTCACAACATTACGGCCTATCATTACCGTTAGGTATAACGCATTAAGAAATTGATATCGTCAGTCGTTTTTTTTTTCAATTTTATCAAACTGCAGCAACATATATTCCGAAAACTATTCGCAATCGTCAATCGTCGCGGACAAGTAAAATAGAAATGAACCGTGGTTAATTGAAAGAAAAATTGTGTGATGCTGGAGGTGCAACTGTTTATCGGTGCCTTGCGGATATTAACGCAGAACGCACCTATCAGTAAGAAAAAAAAATATCCGGCGAATTTTACACGGCATATCATTGCATGCCATAAAGATGTTGCTCAACGGTTGAACTTGATAGTGACCAGTGCTGAGGTCGAAGCGGATTCGGCCGTCACCGCCGTCGAAAATATCCGTGGAAAGTAACAGGAAACAAGTGCTTCTGGGAACATTTCTGCTGGTTACAGAACATAATCTGCCAATAAGATTTCTACAGTGCGAAGGTATACAGTTACTGGCTGGGCCCTCGTGGAAGGTGTGTGGGCTTACAATAACTAGGAACACATTGCCGACATTATTTGCTAGAGCTGCTGAAATTATGAAAAAACATATGGCAGATAAGTTCTAGAATAAGCTCGTGTGTCTGAAAGTTGATTCAGCAACCAGACATGGAAAATCAATTTTTGGGATCAACTTGACCTAAGCGGATGATGACGGCAATATTCAAATCTTCAAAATTATGTATAGTATCAGAGTTATTTATAGAATTCTGGCGAGTTTTCAAATGTGAAATTATCACAGAAGAAGGCATTTTATATGTTTGTTAGGTACTCATGATGAACCTATTTCGATTTATTAACGGTTCACGATTTTGTTTCGAAAAGCACCTAAATCTTTTATATCTTAAATGGATGGTTATGTCTAAGAAATTTCGAACTCTTTTTCTGATATTTGTTGGTTTTCAAAAGTTGGGATATTGAAAATACATTGTGGATGAAATTGCATAGTCAGTTCAAGATCATTTTTTAAAAAGGCTGAGCTAATTATAATTATTAATGAACAACCGATGATAATTTTATAAATAACCAATAATATCCTGAAAACTAACATTTCCTCATAGTATTTTTGGGATATTTTGTTTCAATCAGATCTTGTAAAAAAAATATATGGAATATCTGTTACAGTAATACTCTTTTTCGAAGATAATTTTGTATATACAAGAACGTAATGTAGGGTTGTGGGGATTTGGTTCCAGTTATAAGATTTAATGATCGAAAGTGTTTAAATTTTAACTTGTTTAACCTTAACATTACCAATTAATTGCTATTTAGACTTCTATTACTTTTCCATTAAAAAATATTTTTAAATACTTCTTGAAAATTTTATTTATTTCTTATTGCTTCAAATAAAGCGGCGCATGAAATGTTAGATCGCCAGACAAAGGAAAATTTAACGCGTGTAATCGACGAAGAAATCAGATCGTTTGGCCTCGAGTATAATCAAATTCTAACTATAACGTCTGATAATGGACAAAACATGTTGTCAACTGTCCTGGAAATGAAGAAACTCTTTGTTCCAGGCGTAACAGCGCCTTTGGCAAAAATTCTATTTAAAGAGAATGCATTGATTCGTATCATGACAGAAGATGCTAAAGCGGATAGCGATGAGGAAAATGTGGATGATTTTAAAGAGGGGAGCAGGAAGAGCTCGACGATGTTCTTATACAAGACCAGGATATATTACCGGAGAACGATGATTTTACTGTAGGTTATGAAGAAATTTACAGAAGTACTATCGATATTAATTACAACAACAAAAATGCTTCACGTGACGTTTATAGTAACAGCTCAGCGTAGGACAACTCAAACAAATCTCAAGTAATTTATGATTAGGGCCTAAAAGCCATTTGTAAACAATGACTTTAAACCTTAGTCTCTCACGAATCACGAGAATCCCACTATATCCTGCTAGTCAATGTGGTAGAACTAACATTCTTCTACCAAATGCTGCTTTCATTTCACGAGAGTGATTTAAGATTCCAGAGAAATCGACATTTAAAGTCATTGTTTACAAATGGCTTTTAGGCCCTTAACATGAGTTGCTCGAGAAATATGCATATTCGTAATCATTCAACAAGGGTAATTCGCAACAAGGGTTTCGTACTGTACGCATTGCTAAGTTTGCATGCTATCACTCGCATCGCATCACAACGATTCAATCACGGCGATCGTGCCGAGGCATTCTTTGGCGATGTAAATCAGCTGTGAGTCAAACTGCTGCCGAAATAATGAAAACGGTGTTCAGGCAGAAGCCAATAGCTTTCGAGTTAAAACTTGCTTGGATGGGAGAGGTGGTGACTCAGCGAATGAGAAATAGCCGGCGAGGATGAAAACAAACATGCACAGAGAGAGTGATTCTTTGTGCACCCATTCTCACGCATGACAACAAGAGAGCTTATTGCGACTGCACTGAATTGATGCTGAGTAGCCTCACAGGCGAGCAACGATTCATTTTGAAAATCAGCTACCCTGCTTACAAGTAATCAATTTCGGAAAAAATGCCTAGTCGATTTGTCCCACTTGAAAATGGGCGGTTTTTTTGTCCCACACAAAAAAAAAATTGCTCCGGGGGGGGAAATTGGGGGTCCATAAAGCTTGTTTAAGATAAAATTGAAAAAAAACCAATTGCTTTTTTTTTTTTTTTTTTTTTTTAATTTTAAAATTTTTTTTTTTTTAATTTGTTGTTTTTTTTTTTTTTTTTTAAAAAAAAAAAAAAATAAAATTGTTGGGGTTGGGGGGGATGGTTTTTTTTTTTTTTTTTGTGTGCTGGGGGGGGGGGGGGCGCGCCCCTTCTTCTTTGTTCTTTTTTTCTTTTTTTTTTTTTTTTTTTTTTTTTTTTTTTTTTTTTTTTTCTTTTTCTTTCTTTTTCCTTGTGTTTTTTCTTTTTTTTTTCTGTGTTTTCAGGGCGGAACTGGGGGCAGTTGGGTGGGTGAGGGTTTTTCGGAACAACCTGGACCCCTTTCTCTGCATACCATTCTTGAACGACTTTGCTGTAATGACAGCTTGCCAAATCTGGCCAAAACATTACGGGATGGTCGTGAGATCGAATGAACGGCAAAATTCGTTTTTGGAGACACTCTTTTTGGTATAGTTCCGACGTCATTGTCTTATTTGTAACGAAAACCTTCGTTTTTTTGCCACAGCTGCAAATGTCCTGCCAAATCATAAATTTTCGTGCAAATTTATCGGCAAAAACAAATTTAAATTTGGCTGGAACATCCCCCCGAGCCGTTGCCAAGTAAAATTTTTGACCTGGGATTTGCCCGAAGTCAGCCTTGACATAGGTTTCATCGTCCATCAGAAGACACCCGTCGAACTTGGTCAGCACCTGGTCGTATAGCTTCCGAGCACGGATTTTGGCCACACTATTCTGTTTTATGGTCCGATTTGGCTGTTTGCTAGCTCGATACGACTTGATTCCTTCCCGGAGTCGAGTTCTCCTCACGTTACTATGGGCAGCACCGAATTTTCTGGCCAAATCACGGTCCGACAGATTGGGATTCCTCTTAATCGTCTTCAATATTCCATTTGATAACGCGCCATACGGTATTTCTGGGCAATTTCAGCTGTTTAGCTAGCCTAGATGCAGACCACAATGGATTTTCCAAATAACTGTGCACAATTTTTTCCCTTCTTTCGGCTTCCATGTTGATTGTTTACAAAGTACAGTCGATTTGCGAAATGTCAAAAATACATACGTGAAGCTGACAAAATTCCTGACACGTGGGCGTCAAGAACTTCCAAATCCGTCCACCAGGAGGGCCACAATATGAGCAAAAGTTTGTTCCAATTCTAAATGAGGCAAGCCTTATTTCGAGTGGTAAAAAAATCACTCACCGTATTTACAATTTTTCTAGAATTAACAACACCTGTTTGAATTTTATTTTTAAAGAACACATCAAAGTGGTGTGGTTGGCATAAAGAAATCAAAAATATTCAAATGTCATATGGGACAGTTATGCTTCCACCGGCAGTACATGGGTTATTCACAAACTATTGGAAGTTAAGTTCTGTTGTACAACAGTTTTTTCCATCACTTTTATCCAGACTCTCTTAAATTCTAGCTCATTTTTGACAACTTTGTGAAACTTACGAAGTGCTGTTTTAATGATAGCCCAAAATTCGGCATAGTTCCGGTGAATTCGGATATGTTGATTTTGTGAGGTACGGAAAAAGCTCCGGGAAAACTACGGATTACGCGCGGAAATAAATTAGAAAAACCTTTCACCTTGCTTAAGAATTCAACTGATCGACTTGTATTTCATTCTCAATCTTATACAGCGAGTTTGAAAAAATAGCGGGTGTAACAAAGTACATTGAATTTGCATATTCCAGATGGGAAGAGGGATACAGTGTGTTGAGGGGAATTAGATTCGTGGGTTGAGCAATAGGCTACAACTGCCTTCCAGTGCCAGAATATTGCCGTGTCCTTTTACCTTCACGTTCCTCAGATCCTACGTTGTGGGCGCGTCCAAATGATCATTTCTTTTCGTTTCAAATTTCAATCCTTCCCGAATATCCTTGAGGTCCTTTTGCTCCTACTTTATCCTTTCCTTCCTCAAACTAAAACACACTGGCACTTCAATCAAAAGAAAGCACTTTATTAAGGAAATTGCACTATATTTTTCGGTCTCAAGAATCCGCGCGATTTCTGAACTTTATTTGTTCGCTATCAGTTGGCTACTACTCGGTAATGTGTTGATATCGTCTATCTTGCCTAACGAATATTTATATTGGCACTTCGTGTTATATTCGTGTTGAATGTTCATTTTAGATATCACTAGTATACGTGCTTAGTGAGTGTCTTCTCTAGGTGTTGTATGTGTAACCGTTTTTTTTTTTGGCGGTCAGTGCTGTAAATTCTAATTTTAAGTACCGTGCTGCATCAATATCCGGACAATTAAGCTGCTCACATTATGAATATGCCCCGTAAATAATAATATCGTACCATAATGATGAATGCTTTTCGCTGTCATCAAGTAAAGTAATTAACCCTGATGTAGGCCACGTATTTTGAGCTTACACTATAATAAAATCCACTGAAATGTAAAAAATAATTTTGCTTGTCATGTTCATATATCCGGACACTCTGATGGAATTGAATCAAAATCCGGACACTTTTGAATCGTTATCCGGACAGGCAAAATTATTTCAATTCTATCATTTTTATATCTTTAAAATGTAAAGGGTAAACTTATTTAATGAAAAAAGTAGCTTATAATATATTAGAATATATTTGACGAAGCATAAATACATCTAATATTATAGCGCATAATTAACATCTTTCTGCAACTCATGCAACATTGCCAGCAGTAGGTATTTCACTAAGATAGGTACCATTCGTTGCATATTTCATACATCCGTCTTACCACAGATAACGTATTTTGATGAATGTTTGACGCACATTTATCTCATGTTACTTTGTAAATTCAAATTACCGATATCGTAATTTTTTTTTCAAGATTTTGAACTGCTGAGTACTTCGGTAAAACATTCAAATGACCGTTACCCATAAGATATTAACACAGAGTCTGTTCCACAATTATTATTTTTTTAATTTTTCACTGATTTTTAATCGTTTATTGAACAATCCGGAAGTCAAAATTTACCGCATATCGGAAGCCTGAATTAGACAACTGACAAACCAACCGATTTTTCTACGAGGTAGTCTCCCATACATAATTTGTAAGCCTTTACAAAATTTGACGCGGGTGACGAAAGGTTAACAAATTGATGCCAATACTCAACTGCAAAGAAACAATTAATCCTTATATCTACAGCATTACAAATTCTGTAGTTTGCTATTAAATTGATACATTTTTCTTGCCAAGAGGATTGGAAAAAGTGAATCTTTGGTGGGAAAATAAAACCAAATTGACATGATTTGATCAACATTACCTATATGAATTCAATATAAATTTATTGTCTCTTCGTTTTATGCTAAGATTCATTACTCTTCTTGAGTAAAGATTTTTTTTTATCATTTCTTCCATCTTAACTCTTTGCTTCAATTGCCTCTCTTCAATTTTTCTCAATTTATCTTGTTCCTTTTGTATCTGTTTTGAATGTCTTTCCTCGATTCTCTTTTTCTTCAAGCATTCTTGCTGCTGCTTCTCGTTTGCCCGCCGCTTTCGACTTCTATTCATTTTCTTATGAGGTAAATTATCTGATTTTGAACTGTATGTTTGTACGCAGTCAGCCTGTTGAAGTTGTGAAAACGACTCGGAAGTACTTTCAGAAAGGGTGCGAATCTCAAAACTGTTCGCTGCTTGTTGCTCTGGGAATGAATGAAAACATTACAATATGTTGAAAACTGCTAACTGCTCCTAATATGGCACGATGTACTCGGATCAGCATCCGTTCGTTTGTCGACGGTCAGTTCCATTTCTTCGGCATCTAATATTGTGTTATTTTGGTCGAGATTGATCTCATCATTTAACTGCTCGTTATCTTCTGTGAAAGTGAAGAACATAATAAGCTTTAAGCTTTAAAGGAAGAATAAATATAACGTTTACCTAAATCTATTCCAAAACTATTACCATCCATCAGTGAATTATTTTGAAGCTTATCCAGTATGTTTTCTAATCCCGAAGAATCAATACCCAAGTAGCAATTCAAATGCAAATTGGTTTTATTCATGATTTATGGTAGTTTTATCAGAGCATTATGGAGTTCATCCGGTTTTATCAGGGCATTTTCCAAGTTAAGGTGGTTTTAAATCATTAACAGTTCTCAAGAGTGATTAAAGAACACTTGAAGAAACCTCCATAAAACTACATCATTTATAAGTGTAATTCACCTTATCAGTAGTTTTATAAGATACTTGATCCCCCTCTCAAGACATCGTTTCGCAACTTGCATAAAACCTGATAAAAGTTTTATGGCATTCTTCTTTAAGATGAATGTATCTTGGAAATGCTGCCATAAAACTCTCTTAGAACCATTTGATTTTAAATAAGAGCACATATTCTTGAGAAAGAACATTATGTGAAAAATAAACAAACTGTCACAATGGACGCCCACAGGTGGAAGAAATTAAAAACCAGCGGATCGTTCAAGCGGAAATTCAATAAAAACCCATTCAATATATTGAACACTCCTTCATCTCAGCCACCAACGACAATTTTTTTTTACGATTCCATTGGATTCGCAGCTTACTGAGACTAACTTATCAAAAGGGTCTATGCGTTATGCGTAAAACAAATAAAATAAAATGGTGCAATGTGTCGCCAGTTGAAAACCGAAATGCATAACTCATGATATTTGATTTTATGCCAATTGTGCTAGTTAAACCTAACGTCTCAGGTAGTGCGTTATATGGCGCACCACCGTGGAAATACAGCGCAGTACTTTTGACGTAAGGTTTAATGTGCACTACGATTGTCAAATGTTATGTTAATGTTGAATTCTCCCGAGTCGTGCATTTCAGTTCCCAATAGGCTACACAATATTTATACTCGTTGCAAGTAAAAATTAGTATATATCATCTGAGCGAAAATCGATTTTTCCCATGATCCGCACGTTTAAACCAAAGTCGGAAGTACTGCGCTGGAATCGCTTAGTGATCCACTACACAGTGCACTTCTTCCAAAGCTAGGTTCAGCGTACAGATCAAGAGAAAAATCATCTTTCGCTCAACTGATGTTTCAGCCATCGTCGCAATCTTATTATCTGTTCTTCTTCCCAAATCCATTGTTAGCATATTCAAGTTAGAGTTTTTTTTTAATGTTTTAATTGCCTTACGCTGGTGATTAAAAACAACAAATTATAAGCCGTAATTATGAACAACAACTATGCATAGGCACTTTTGATTTGAACGTTCACATTTTCTTTGTTTATGATGTGCCTTCTCCACAATGATTTTATGGCTATCTTACGAAAGACTTGTTTGCCTTGAGTAATTCAAACAAGTTTTATTCAAGCGTTACTCCTCTTATTCAAGAATAGAACAAGTAAAGATGAACTTATCGCACTCCTAAAAAAATCTTGTTAGTCTTGTGCAAGAAATATTAGTTTTATATGCGTTTTATGGTAGTTTTAGATAAAACCACTGAAAAAATGGCGAGCGTGGCTATTCTGGATTCCCTCCGAATGGTAGCCATTTTCATATATATGCAACAAAACTCTCGTTTTTCCAATGCTACGAACAATTTCTGCTGTTTAAAATACATTTTGAAACTTAAAATGGATTGTAGACCCAATTTATTCAAGATCTAACAATTTATCAGCCTTGTCACCTAGTTGTTGATTTGTCAAGTATTTTTTATTTTTCAAATAAATCAATGTTCTAGCAATGATTCCGTGGCGCATTAAAATTTTCGAACTTGTATGTTATAAAACACCAATAAACTGAACGTCGCATGAAAAATTTATCAATTGCAGGCAAAAAACTCATGCATTTATGGTCAATTTTACAATGAATTTGCATACGTATCCACTTTGGAAAAGAAACATCATATGTATATCGATGTTTTTTTTCTCTTAAAAAAGTCCCCATTCAGCAGAACGAATCCAAAAATGGAATCTTTGAAACATATTTGTGATGGACTGGAAGTGTTCTTAAAGAGGAAAATCTTAAAACTACCAAAACATGTGGTAGTTTTATCATAGTTTTAAGCATGTCCTGCATGTCATTACAAGTATGTACCGATAAAACTATCAAGTTTTAAGCGGAAAATAGTCTTGAGAACCTCTTGTAGTATGGGCCTTTTTGAACTTATGAGGGTTTTATGGCTGTTTTATCGATGTTATGTAGAATATCTAGTTTTATGCGTGGTTTTATCAAATGAGTCTTGAGAACTTCTTCAAGTGTACCTTAAAATTGAATTTGTTACTTGGGTAATTAAATACTCTGGAGGTCCCTCAACTTCGTCTATGAGATTTCACCAGAGTATGAATAGATTTGTGTCTTCCAAATCTCCTGACCACACTAGATTGTTTCGATGCTCTTCAAACGAAACTTTTTGCGAAACGGAAAGTTTTTCGTTCAACATCTGGAGAAATGTAGTTGCACACTCTGAAGGACGTGGATTGGATGAAGATTTATCGATCACTTCCGATCCTCGCTGGATATTTTTCACCAATGCCGAGGGTGCAGATTGTGGAATTGGAAGGCTTTTGTAGTCGATTGCGTTTGAGGTGAACGGGAATAGACCACACTTTCGGAATCCATCAATCAACGCATCTGTTTTACCGGTCATATTAGCAAGGTTTTTTTCAAGCAAAGGCGCAAAATCAGAACGGGTTATCATCTCGCCTTGGTGTTCGAATCGCCACATTTTCAACTGGTCTTGCCAAACAGCTTTCATTGGGGCAAAAAAAGCTACATCCAACGGCTGCATGAAATGGGTGGCATTGGGCAGTAAAGATACAAGGATTATACCTTTCTCTCGGCAAAAATCAATTTCTCGAATGTGGCGTGAGAAGAATTTCCATCTATAAAAAGAATGATGGGAAACTCTAACTTTCTTTCGACGGTCCATGGATAAAAGACTTTGACGATAAAATCATAAAATTCCTGGGTGTTCATCCACCCAGAATCGGTATGGCCAATTGCCCATCTTTTGGGAACACTTCTTAAAACGCTTGATGGAATCCGTGATTTATAGGGAAACAGAACTAACGGAGGAGGCAATTCACCTGCGGCCGAACCGGAAATTAGAACTGTGTAGTTTTCTTTTTCGGAGTTTGAAGTGATGGATTGAATATTTTTCGAGGCTTTTGCAGCGATCACCTTCTGCTGCTTAGGGACGAGACAAAACGAGGATTCATCCATATTGAAGACTCGTTCTGGATGCTCCAACACTTCAAGGGCGTTTTTCGATTCCAGATATTGTGTAACCGTTTGGAACCAGTTTCGAACGTCAACTTCGGTAACAACCCGTCGTTTCGACAAGTTGTTTGCCGTCCGTTTAGATAAGTCCAGGTGACGTTGCAGAAATCGTCTAACCCATCCTCGGCCAGGAAGGCAATTTTTAAACACTCCTGACCTACCAAGAAATTTTATGGCGTCCCCTACCTGCAGCATCAATATGTTCTCGGTGACCGGATATCCTGCCTCGGCACTTGCAATCACGTAATCGTACACAATTTGCTCTTCATCATTTGAAAGCACAGTTTGAATACCCTTCCGATTACCTGCGTATCTGGATTTCACCTTATCTTCTAACGTACTGTTCGGGATTCCAAATTTTCTCGCGGTTCCACAGATCGACCCTCCGCCCTGCACCGCGGTCACTGCTTGGTTGAATATTTCATCGCACATTTTCTATAAAATATATAGATACCTATTTAGTCCCAAAAGCTTTAGGTCACTCTCAATAGAGCGTCCGGATTCAAAAACAGCTTGAAATTTTGGTTTAAAATCCGGACAGTGTATTTAATCAAAAGAATACAATCTATATTAACTAATTAATAAATGACACTCCTTAAACTTATCAAAACACACCTTTTCCATCAGTACAGAGTAACACCAATTGATCGTCTTATGATTGAAACACAGAAAACTCTAAAATTCAAAAGCACTATTTTTAATAATCCGCTAACACTTGCAGCAAAAAGACACTGTTTGACAGTACCCGGTACGTTTGAATGTTTTAAAATTATCTGTGATGGCCTACTACGACAATTATTTTTTCTAGAACGATCTGTGGTATATTTAAAATGATCCTGTATGTAATTGCATCTCAAAAATTGTATAAATTGCCTTCTAATTTAGAAAATTTAAATTGGTGGAGGTTTCCGGATATTGACACCGTCCGGATTTTGATGCAGCACGGTAATTAAAAATATAACTAAATCTAATCATCAAACACAGTGGTTTTTCATGCGCCATACAACAATGTTTGCAATCTCTCATACAACAGGCTAGATTCAGGCGTTATCTAGCTTAAATTTAGTTGAAATATCCCATTATATTCTCTTCCAAATCTAGCATTCCCTTTATGTGCATAAGATAACGCAGAAAACTCAATGTTTCTTTTCATCTGTGTAGTCATTTAGACTCAGTGGGATTGATTTTGTGATAACTTGTTTCAGAAGCTGGTGTATTAGGAAATTGTACCTCTTGACTAGTTCTACAACTTTCCTTACAGTTGTAAGAAATATAGAATATTCAAATGATGTTCATTGGTGAATATTTCTATATTCCACTCCCACGCCTCAGATGAGAAAGTTAGAACAATACATTTGCGATACGTTTATGTAAATAATTCAGCACAGCAATTTTATTTTACATCCTATTTTTAAAATCAACTTCTGGAACGAACTATCGGCAAATGAGTTTGCGTTGAGTTGAAACGATTATTCCTGATTAGAATGTTTCTCTCCAAAGAAACATGGACATCCCTATCACAAAGCCATCAGACTTTTGAAACTGCACCAGAACGTACGAAATAGGGAGAAACCTGCAAACAATACGCTTCGATTGTAGTTTAGAGCGAAGAACAAACCAACAAACCCAGCATGTGCACATAGCTTGCCGGGCGGGATCTGGAAGTCCCCACAAAACTATGGAGGAACGTAAGCTGCCTCCCTGAAGCTGCCTTTCCATAGTCGGCGTTCAATCGGTACAAAGAGCGACAAACCATCCACAATAACCCAGCCGGCCAATGAAGCTGGAAGAGGCGGATAAACACCACATAAACGAATCGCCCAAACAGGTTTGCATTCATCTTCCATGGATGATGCTATTCTGCTGCGTGACCATGTTCAAGCAGCGCAGTCGACTGGAAGTGGCCGCAGGCTGATCCTCCATGGGGAACAATCCTCTTCTCACTCTCGCTGGAGATATGGTTCGACGAGCATGGATTCCTAAAAGGTTATTGAATTGAATGTTGCCGGCAAAAACCACTCACCGGTCGGCGGCTGGGTGCTATCTAGATCCAAAACGGACCGGAAGTGGGATAGATAGTGTTGGACTGTTGGGGGATGGATTGCGATGCAGGAAAGTGCTACAGGTATCGAAATTCCCAAGTCGTAAATATCCAAAATTAAACACTTGCAATTCAATTAATTCTCACATCTAGGAATATATGTATTCAATTTACCAAATGGTTTTCGTCTGTGACGTTGGGTGGTTGGTAGTTTACCGATGTGATTAAAGGGCTCATCATCGAGAATGAACAGAAAATGCATATAAACAACAATTAGAGCCCGCTCACGCTGTGATCGGTCCCGTTCGGTTGCTGGGCGAGTAGTTCGGTTGCACACCCATCCGTCGTATGATGTCGGACAAACGAAAAATGAATTTAAATAAATATAATTTCGCTGTCTTGCCCTGAAGGGAACCATTACTGTAAACAGAAAATCAATTTAAATTAATTTTCCTCGCTTGCTTCGATTGCATGCGCGAGTAGGAGCATTCTGTAAACAGACAGAAAATTGAAACACCTTGCGGTGATGGTGGAAAAAATGTGTCCCACATCAAAGGCGTGAACTTCAAAGCGGAATGTTCATGGGTAATCCATTTTTATTCATATATTTGGACGTTAAATCATGAATTAAGGCAAACCCAATAGAATACGTTTGAGTGCAAACGACCACAGTAAATAGGCAGCAGTGAAAATCAATTGAATTACTGAACGAGTGCAATGTTGTGCCACTGACTGCCATACTTGCATCGTTATATGCCGGATAACAACCTCGGTATAAAAATTAATATTTCCAACGACGCAATCGAACGATGATGATGATGATGGACTTAAGCGAAACACCCTTGATCTACATAAATAAAGCCCTCCGCTGGCGATTTAGGTAACATATCCGCTCCTAAATTAGAATTTTTACAGCAATCGTTAATCGACATGATAACCGATATGCTAAAAACTAATTCCATGTTTGAAACTATCCAAACTGGTATTAAATTTGCCAATAATATTGTCATGACATTGAAGTTCAGTAATGGATTTTAAGTCATTAAATATTTTGAATTGGAATGCTCGATCCATCAGAGATAACGAGGATGAGCTATTTAATTTTTTAAGAGTTCATAACGTGCACATTGCTGTTATTACTGAGACTTATCTCAAACCTGCCCATAAGATCAAAAGAGATCCAAATTATTTTGTCTACCGAAATGATCGCCTGAATGGAGCTGGTGGTGGCGTTGCCATCATTGTCCATAGGCGTATCAAACATCACATTCTTTCTTCATTTGAAACCAAAGTTTTTGAAACTTTGGGGGTTTCAGTTAAAACAAAATTTGGCCAATTTACTTTTATAGCTGCCTACTTGCCTTTCCAATGCACTGGTCAGCAAAAAAACTGGCTCAAGGGTGACCTCCAGAAACCTACCCGTCATAGGTCTAAATTCTTTGTTGTTGCTTTTTTCAATGCAAAACACCGCTCATGAATTAATTGGCAAATACCATGCCCCTTGATATATTTTTTGTCCTTCCTCCCGCAGGCCACTACACTATTCAATACCCAAACAGCCCAACTTGCTTTTCTTCAGCCAGAAATCCCTTAATTATCGATTTGGTCCTAACTGATTCATGTCAACTTTGTAGTCAATTGATTACCCATGCTGACTTTGGTTCTGATCACCTTCCAGTTACATTTGAAGTATCTCAAGAAATCATTTCTTATTCCATCAGTTCTACTTTCAACTACCATAGAGCTAATTGGGATCAATATCGAACATCTATGGAACACAACTTTGATCCTAATGTTCCATTGCAAACAAAAAATGAAATTAATAATGCTCTTAAATCTCTGGCTTTCTCAATAAATAGAGCAAGAGCTGCTTCAATGCCAAAATGCGAGGTTAAATTCGATTCAGTTATAATTGATGACGATCTTCAGCTCTTGATTCGTCTGAAAAATGTACGTAGGCGTCAATATCAAAGAACACGTGATCCCGCTATGAAAGTCATATGGCGAGATTTACAAAAACAAATTAAAAAACGCTTCTCTGCCCTGAGGAACAAACATTTTGAAAATAATGTGTCAAAATTAGATCCGAGCTCCAAACCTTTCTGGAAACTCTCTAAAATATTGAAAAAACCTCAAAAGCCTATACCAGCGCTTAAGGAAGGTGATAAAATTTTGCTCACAAATGCGGAAAAAGCTCAAAAACTTGTTAAGCAGTTTGAGAGCTCCCATAATTTCAGTTTGGGTCTTACAAGTCCTATTGCGGATCAAGTTATTATTTTCGCACAAGAAAATATTTTTGATGATTCTTGGGGAACTGATTTGGATGAAGTAAAAACTATAACTAAAAAATTTCAAAATATGAAAGCACCAGGTGATGATGGAATTTTCTATATCCTCATCAAAAAACTCCCCGAGAGTACTTTGTCTTTCTTGGTAAAACTATTTAACAGATGTTTTCATCTGGCATACTTTCCAGATAAATGGAAAAATGCAGAAGTCGCACCTATTTTGAAGCCAGACAAAAATCCGGCTGAAGCCTCTAGCTACCGACCAATCAGTTTGCTTTCTTCAATAAGTAAGCTTTTTGAAAAAATAATTTTGAACAGAATGATACTTCACATCAATACAAACTCAATTTTTGCTGATGAACAGTTTGGATTTCGCCATGGGCATTCAACTACGCATCAACTTTTGAGAGTTACAAATTTAATTCGTTCAAACAAAGCTGAAGGCTGCTCCACTGGAGTTGCTCTTCAGACATAGAAAAAGCATTCGACAGTGTTGGGCGTGAAAGTTTGATTGCGAAACTGAAAAAGTTCAATTTTCCGCTTTATATCATGAAATTAGTTCAAAACTACTTAACTGATAGAACTTTGCAAGTAAATTATCAGAATTCTAAATCTGATCAATTGCCTGTCGGAGCTGGTGTTCCTCAAGGTAGCATTCTTGGAGCCAATACTTTATAACATTTTCAGTTGAGATCTCCCTGATTTACCTCAGAGCTGTCAAAAATCTTGCTTTGCTGATGACACAGGCATTTCCGCTAAAGGAAAAAGTCTTCGTGTTATATCCAGGAGGCTACAAAAAAGCTTGGACATTTTTGCAGATTCATTTTAAAATTGGAAGATTTCTCCTAATGCTTCCAAAACTCAACTTATAATATTCCCACACAAGCCTAGAGCTGCATTTTTGAAACCAAGTAATAGTCATATGGTCACTATGAACGGAGTTCCAATTTCTTAGTCAAATCCAGTAAAAATATCTTGGACTGATACTTGATCAAAAATTCACTTTTAAAGATCACATTGAGGGCATTCAAGCCAAATGTAATAAATATATAAAATGTTTATATCCTCTTATAAACAGAAAATCCAAACTTTGTTTGAAGAACAAACTTCTAATATTCAAACAAATCTTTAGACCATCCATACTTTGTGCTGTGCCAATATGGTCTAGTTGTTGTGCTACTAGGAAAAAAGCACTTCAAAGGATTGCAGAACAAAGTTCTGAAAATGATTTTGAAGCTGCCACGCTGATTCAATTAATTCTCAGTTACATAGAATTTCAAACGTTGAGACACTAGAAGAAATGTCCAATAAAATAATTCGCAATTTTAGACCAAAAATCATTGCAGTCTTCAATTGCAATGATCAATTCTCTCTATAGATAAGAACTAGTTTTAAGAAATCAATATAAATGTATTCTTACACGCAAGCGTTAGAACCCTGTTAAAAAATACTGAATAGACAAAGTAAAAATAATATTAACACAATTAGATATAAATGATAGCATATAAGGTTGAAATGTTTATTACTTAGCAAGATCACCCAGATTAATATATGAATGTAAAATAATGTCAAAAATTTGGAATAAATAAGGAATTAAAAAAAAAGTGTTGAAAGTTCCGTCAGTGTACGGTTGGTTGGAAATAGAATAGAAGTATTGAAGATTGAGCGAAAGGGCATGGGTCAAGTAGTACTCGAACCAAGGACGTTATCATTGCCAAACATCAAGGGATGTTTGGAACTTCCAAAGAGTATACCGGACTTGCTAGAATGTGTCGATAATTGAAACATGTTAAAATTTAATTTAAATAAAAACAAATACATTATCTCTAATGGATATACAAAAAAGAGTCTCGTGTACAACATTATATTTTAATTTTGCACACCCGACTTCATGATTCATAATCTCAAAATCATGATTTGGATTCATGGTCCTAGAAAAAAAGCCCGGAATCATAAACTTTGACATCCACTATCATGAGTCAAGGTCATGATTTTCCGAACTCAAATCATGATTTGGGGGGCAGTGAGTCACGATATCATGATTCCGATTTATGATTTCCTCTCAGCAGTACAATTCGTAACGCCTCAGGTGCGTTACGGGAGCATAAATGAATCATTATATCATGAACCCAAATCATGGTGTATTTTCATGAAGAGAAAATACACTAGGCTCATGAAATCATGAGCCTAATGTGTATGTATGTATGTGTGTATGTGTGTGTGTGTGTGTGTGTGTGTGTGTGTGTGTGTGTGTGTGTGTGTGTGTGTGTGTGTGTGTGTGTGTGTGTGTGTGTGTGTGTGTGTGTGTGTGTGTGTGTGTGTGCAATGCCCACCGTTCGGCAGTGCTTTTTTTGGAAGACAAATGTTGGCAGTTAAGCGAACTGTTGTCGGCTCGACAAACATTTTTAGCCCGGGGGTTGGAGGTGGTTGGCTGGGTTGGGTTCCCGTGACCCATTTCAGAATACCTGGTCACTTTCACTTACAACAAGACCCGCATTAACACAGTACAAACATCAAATGCATATAGGTGCTTGGGCTGGCCTTCCCTCATCCATTTTTTTTTTTTTTTTAGCGACCCGTCTTTATTTGCATACTTTTTTTTTTTTTTTTTTTAGATAGATTCTCTGGGGATGTTTGTGGTGTGTGGTTTTTCTTTGGGTGGGTTTCTTGTGTGTGTTAAGGGTGGGTTTTTGTCCCTACCCAAGTAACATTGCTAAAACCATCCTGCTTTATTAAGTTTTATTAAAGTTTTATGAAAGCCACTTGAAATCAATTTGGTTTTATTATGGCACCAAGAGGTGCCAATAGGTTTCATAGTCAGGTCAGGTTTATGAGAACCCACACAGCTTGTTTACAACAATCTTAAAACCTTGTTTCTCAAATGCCATTTACTCCTATCAATGGTTTTATTTCGACTTTATGAACTCGAAAAATGCTGTATTGAAATGCCGTTTTAGGACTCATTGATTTTATCTTATTATGGTCAGTTGAAAAAGCATTTTAAAACCATTTTGCCTCCAGTAAATGCATTAAACGGCAAATTGGCATTGAAAGAAGTCACCATAAGACCAAATAGTTTTATAATAGTCATTGCGAAGATAAATTGGCTTTATGGCAAAACTGTGATTTTTTTCCAATCGCCATATTGCAATATAAGAAATAAATGAAATGTGGAAAAATAAATGCATCAAATTTTCAATGGTATGCAAATAAACAGTAGATCGGAGACTAATTTCGGCATTCTTTTAGATAATCTCATCCAATTCCAAGCACTTTTCAGGAAATTCATGATTAATTTATCGAATATATTTGTTTTAATTTGATTTATGTTATTGTAAATTCCCATAATTTCCGAGGCGCATTAATTTTCTGCTCTTATCGTGCCAATATTCACCATAAATATAATTGCGCACATAATTTGGAGCATAATGCGCTGTAGAAAACAACATTTGTTTTGGATATTTTGCTATCAAACAATTTCCCGCAACACTAGACCTTTTTTTACTGCTAAATGAATCAGAAGAGCAAAGAATCGAACAAAGCATAACAACAAAAACCAACCTCGATTTCACAGAGAAGTTTGACAGATGTGGCCATTTGGCCGCATTCTGGTTTTAATGGCAGCCAAAAGGTTTTATGAAGGTTCTTAAGTGGTCATAACACCTTTCACAAGAACATTTTCAAAATCTTTATGTTCTTATAAAGGTTTTATTAACTTGTTTTCACAACCGTCTATAGAGTGGGCCATTTTGTACAAATTTCGGCTTTAAAGAAGCACAGAGGAGGTGTTGGTAGACAAAACAGTTTTGAATGTAGTTTTATCAACAAAGCCGGGCGGCGGCTATACGGCTGGAATAAAACTAAAATTGTTACTTGTTGGGTACAGAAGTAGCATTTATGTCCCTACAGCTCCGCTATTCTGCAAATATTTTCACATCATCCTTTTCGAACAGCTCGAATACAATTAGTACTTCGCGCAAAAATGCAATATAATGAAAGTCATTTGTAAAAATGACACTTTTGAGAAGAAATTTAACTTGAAAAATCGCAATCATTGTTCAACGAAAGAAAAACTACTTCACAGCTCTCTATCCTTACACCACGTGGTGAGTGCATCTGGAATTATGGCAGTCACACACGCGCGCATGCGCGTTGCTGCGTTCGTTGCTTCTGACTAGCATATGGCCGTTTCCACACTTTGTCAATAATCAAAATCCCCCACTATGAGGCGATTCTATATCGACTTCAAAACATCTAATAATCATCAATTCATTTGCGACAAAGCGGAAATATACTCTTATTTAATAATTTATGTCTGGTGTCACTCCACGTTGGTTAATTTATTGAAATTTAATAAATTTTGGTGAAAAACAACACCAAAATATAAAAGGTTAATTTTTTAGATTTATATATATGCTTCGATCTAACGTACAATTCGATATAACGTACACGTGTGAAATCAAAATTCACGTTACATCGATGTTTGCCTGTATTTGAGATATTACAATCGGATTTAGGCTAAAAAATTACCGCTTTCTAGCTGATAGATCTCGCTTGTTTTGATAGAAACCCAGTTGTCAAAATGGCGTGAATTACTTTAAATCAGCTTTAGTAAACACGAATTTTGTATTATTTGATTTTTAAACATTCAATTGAATTCCAATTAAATTCAATTCTTTACAAAAAACACATTCTTATTCTGTAAGCGTGTGTTTGCAAAATGATGCCTTGTCATTTGCTTTTCAGTTGCGAAAATGGAGTCCTAGCAAGAAAAGTAACGCATAAAAAAATTGCTCGAGCATCGCTAAAATTCGAACAAATCAAACGCCGAAATAGCGAAGTCGTTAAAAGTGGTAAAATCCACTGGTTCCAATTTCTTGAAGTCATAAAATTTTCTTCTCTTTATATCTGTATTTAGGTGGTTTTAAGTTTTAGACTTGTTCTCTCCCATAGGGAGGTACCTCAACTCAACATATCGCAGTCATCAACACATGAGCAGGAACAACGGCTTTGTTTCCCTTTCGAAGGTAGACTTGACCAGACATTTCTTCGCCTCAAAAAAATCTCAACGACTTCAACTGGGATTGAACCCATTGGAGTGCCAAGTAGAGATCACGTTTGCAACTACACAAAAAAAAACAAGTTTTTTGTGCTAACTTTTTTATTTAACATTGCCAACAAAGTTGTCTCCAGGTGGTTTTTAGAACTTAAAGAGATGAAACTTTTGACTTATAAATCTTGCCGATATCTTTTACCGTTATCGAGCTTTTTACGATGTTCTCATAAAATTACGCCATTTTCAAATGTGTTTTACTTAATTTAAAAAAATAATCTATCTCCAGTTTTCAAATACAATATGCAATAATATAAAACCTACCAAATGCAGCTAAGAAATATTTTTTCTGCTTGCGTCAATCAGAGAGATCAACATTTGAAAAAGCCCGATTTTTTTTATAAAAACCATGATAGCTTTTGTTTGATAGACGATAGTGACACTTTTAGTACATCAAAAGTTGTATCTTTTATTGTTCTAGAGTATATAGGAACACAGTTTTGCTGAAAAATTTGAAATAAAAATGTTAGAATAAAATAATTGATTTTTATTGGGACACCTTAAGCTACGCAGAAAAAATTGCTCTAATCCGGTCATTTCAAAAGTTACAGTAAAAATTTGTTCCACAAAGTTGCTTTAGATTTTTTTTATCCACAACTTTTCTGAAGAATATACGCTTTTATTTCTGCAAATAAAAAAGTTAGATTTTCGATTTCTCTGAAAACAAGGACCACCCTTGTTTTTATTCAAACCAAAAGAAGGACCCTATTATGAGAAACAATTTTGAAGGAGACAACTTTGTTCCAAAACTTCAAACTTAGGCTGAAAACGTATCTTTCCAGCTAAATTCGCATTCTGGATCACTGTGCACTGGTACCAGCATTATTAAAATTGGCAATTACGACTACTGAAGAGGGATATTATGTCAATGCACATCAGAAATAACCGAGAGAAAAGGCAAACTTGTCTTGAACCACACTTTGAAGTATTATTCATCAAGTACTTATTTCCGGGATTTTGTGTCAGTTGAATCACCCCTCGCTCTATGGGTTACACCCTTTTCTTTGGATATTTCTTCGTATCTTTTATGTCTAAAAATAATCGGTTGATTGGTCTTCCAGGACAATTGTTTCAAAAATTCTGGAAAAATGCCACTTTTGGGCGGCTGTTGTGCACAAAAAAAATCAAATGTTCCATCTAATAGGTATGATTTGATAGAAAAAGAAAACTTACCATTCCATCATGTTCCTCAATTCAATGTTCGAATAACATCCTCCATTGCAATGTTAAACAGCAAACAAGACATTTCATCACCTCGCCGTAACCCCCTTGCGAGATTCGATGAAACTCGAGAGTGTCCCTGAGACTCGGACAATAAATTTCACTCGGTCCATCGTTCCTTGGACCAGCTGCGTCAGTTTTTCAGGAAATCCATATTTGTGCATAACCTGCTATAGCTGGTCTCGATCGATTGTGTCGTAAGCTGATTTGGAGTCATTGAAAAGATGATGTGAGGGTACGTTATAATCACGACATTTCTGCAGCACTTGTCGAATCGCAAAAATCTGGTCCGTAGTGGGCACCCATAAATCCCGCTTGGTACTACCCCACGAAATCCTCTGCAATTGGTGACAGACAGCGCAGGGGTGGAATTCTCACCAGAATATCAATTTATCGTGCGATACGTTTTCACTTGGGAACTTCCCGTTGCTAGTTTCACACGCCAACGTTTCTTGAGTGAACTTTCTGGGATGAGAGAATGAAATATCGTGAACTTTTTCTACTCGAGTTATCGACGCGAGGATACAGAACGTGTCAGAACATTTTTCCCTCTCTATATCTTTACACCACATTTGTTCTTGAAAAGCACACTGCGCATTTCATAGAAATGGAATCTAAACAGAAAGATATCTCGCACTTCCAGTGCAAAAAAGAAGCGAAAATTCTTCCCAAACAGGTGAAAAGGGCCACTGAGCCAATCCTAAACAATGACTTTAATCGTCGATTTCTCACGAATCATTACATCCATGCAATGTTACTACGCCATCTGATAGAGCTAACTTCTTCTACCAGAAGCTGGTGCCGGTAAGCCTAAATCAGTTTTTATCTATGAGCAATCGACGTTTAAAGTCATTTTTTACGTTTGGTACTTAGGCCCAGGGTTGCCACATGCACAGATTTATCTAGATTGACACAGATTGTTTTCATTTTTTTCATACAGATATCTGTATGTAAAGATTACAGATTTTTGAGATAAACCAAGATTTTTGAGATTTTTGAGAATTGCTTGTCCACTTAAAAACCTATGTGTACATTTCAAGATCCAACTTTTTACCAATTCTACTTTAATTGTGTTGTTAAAGGCCCATGAAGCAAAACAAAACAATTGACACTGACACCAACAACCAATAGGAAACTGGCGATTTAAAATTGGCACCTGATACCTTGCACCACGCAATTCTTCCGCTTTCCTGTACAAGAATCTTTGTTTTTGCATTGATTCGCGTTGTTAGTTTAACATAATATATGAAAGGTTCTTCGATGTGTGCTAAATTTTTAGGATTCTATGAAAAGTTCTCAAACATTCCTTAAGATATTCCTTCCGGCGTTTCTATAGGTATTCTTCAGGAGTTTGTAGGCGTTCCTCTAGGGATTTTTTCAGGAGTTTCTTCTGGCATCTCATCGGCAGTATTTCAAAACATTCTTGTAGTAATTTTTTTTTTGAGGAATCCCTGAACTTGAACAGTTTTGTGATTCTATAGGAATCTCCGGAGGACACCTGAAAGAACCACATAAAAACTATAAGATAATTCTTGGAGAAAATCTTGGTTTTTTTGGAGAAATCTAAGAAGAATGTTTTGCATGAATTCCATAATCTCATTTATTTAATTCTGAACTTTAAAAAATCTGCAAGGGGTTTTGTAGAATTATTTTTTAAATTTTGTCTAAGATGTCTGAAGGCATTCTAACATGTAGTTCTCCAAAAAATACTTCAATAATTTCTTCAAGTATTCCGCTGGAGAAGTATTTTTCTCACTGTTCCTTAAGAGAATTTCCTACAGAGATTTCTACAAAAAATACTGTTCTTCCAATTGAGAAGCATTTTCATGCATTCACTCAGAGGAATTTTGGATAGTTAGAATAATGTTCTCGATGGTTATTTTTGCTTTTCAAAGCATAGTTGTTTCGAACGTGATTTTTTGTTATCTTTAATGGGTTTTGGATCAGATGGAGTATTGGTAATAATGGGGTCTGACCGATCCGTCCAGAAGCTGCTGAAACGTGACAGTCCCCATTTTATAATTATCAAGTGTACTAACTTCTTGTGCAATCTACGCATACAAAAAGCTGCCGTTTGTACCTGGAACAGTAGATCCGTTCCGATACAATCCAAGAAATTACAGATGATACAAAGTATCTAGGAATTGAAACCTTTAAAGGTTCTGCATCCATTCACCACCAGATGGCTATCGTTCGAGTCAATTGTCAAAAGGAATTTGGAACGGTTTTGGGAGCTCGTGTTATTTTTTCTTTTCCAAGCCAACCGGGAAAAAAAAAAACCCCCACCCGGCTTTTTTTTTAATTTTTTTTTTTTTTTTTTTTGAACTCTTTATTTATTCCAAATTTTACATTATTTTACATTCATATATTAACCTAGGTGATCCTGCTAAGTAATTAACATTTCAACCTTATATGCTATCATTTATATCTAATTGTGTTAATATTATTTTTTACCTTGTCTATTCAGTATTTTTAACAGGGTTCCTTTTGCCTGCGTGTGAGAATAATTATTGATTTCTTAAAACTAGTTCTTATACATAGAGAGAATTGATCATTGCAATTGAAGACTGCAATGATTTTTGTCTAAAATTATGAATTATTTTGTTGGACATTTCTTCTAGAGTCTCAACGTTTGAAATTCTATGTAATTCAGTAGTACTGAACCAAAGAGGCAGCTTCAAAATCATTTTCAGAACTTTGTTCTGAATCCTTTGAAGTGTTTTTTTCCTAGCAGCACAACAACTAGACCATATTGGCACAGCATAAAGCATGGCCGGTCTAAAGATTTGTTTGAATATTAGAAGTTTGTTCTTCAAACAAAGTTTGGATTTTCTGTTTATAAGAGGATATAAACATTTTATATATTTATTACATTTGGCTTGAATGCCCTCAATGTGATCTTTAAAAGTTAATTTTTGATCAAGTATCAGTCCAAGATATTTTACTTGATTTGACCAAGAAATTGGAACTCCGTTCATAGTGACCATATGACTATTACTTGGTTTCAAAAATGCAGCTCTAGGCTTGTGTGGGAATATTATAAGTTGAGTTTTGGAAGCATTAGGAGAAATCTTCCATTTTTGAAAATAATCTGTAAAAATGTCCAAGCTTTTTTGTAGCCTCCTGGATATAACACGAAGACTTTTTCCTTTAGCGGAAATGCCTGTGTCATCAGCAAAGCAAGATTTTTGACAGCCCTGAGGTAAATCAGGGAGATCTGAAGTGAAAATGTTATAAAGTATTGGCCCAAGAATGCTACCTTGAGGAACACCAGCTCTGACAGGCAATTGATCAGATTTAGAATTCTGATAATTTACTTGCAAAGTTCTATCAGTTAAGTAGTTTTGAACTAATTTCATGATATAAAGCGGAAAATTGAACTTTTTCAGTTTCGCAATCAAACCTTCATGCCAAACACTGTCGAATGCTTTTTCTATGTCTAGAAGAGCAACTCCAGTGGAGCAGCCTTCAGCTTTGTTTGAACGAATTAAATTTGTAACTCTCAAAAGTTGATGCGTAGTTGAATGCCCATGGCGAAATCCAAACTGTTCATCAGCAAAAATTGAGTTTGTATTGATGTGAAGCATCATTCTATTCAAAATTATTTTTTCAAAAAGCTTACTTATTGAAGAAAGCAAACTGATTGGTCGGTAGCTAGAAGCTTCAGCCGGATTTTTGTCTGGCTTCAAGATAGGTACGACTTTTGCATTTTTCCATTTATCTGGAAAGTATGCCAGATGAAAACATCTGTTAAATAGTTTTACCAAGAAAGACAAAGTACTCTCGGGGAGTTTTTTGATGAGGATATAGAAAATTCCATCATCACCTGGTGCTTTCATATTTTGAATTTTTTTAGTTATAGTTTTTACTTCATCCAAATCAGTTCCCCAAGAATCATCAAAAATATTTTCTTGTGAGAAAATATTCAGATACTCCCTGGAAACTTGATCCTCAATAGGACTTGTAAGACCCAAACTGAAATTATGGGAGCTCTCAAACTGCTTAACAAGTTTTTGAGCTTTTTCCGCATTTGTGAGCAAAATTTTATCACCTTCCTTAAGCGCTGGTATAGGCTTTTGAGGTTTTTTCAATATTTTAGAGAGTTTCCAGAAAGGTTTGGAACTCGGATCTAATTTTAACACATTATTTTCAAAATGTTTGTTCCTCAGGGCAGAGAAGCGTTTTTTAATTTGTTTTTGTAAATCTCGCCATATGACTTTCATAGCGGGATCATGTGTTCTTTGATATTGACGCCTACTTACATTTTTCAGACGAATCAAGAGCTGAAGATCGTCATCAATTATAACTGAATCGAATTTAACCTCGCATTTTGGCACTGAAGCAGCTCTTGCTCTATTTATTGAGAAAGCCAGAGATTCAAGAGCATTATTAATTTCATTTTTTGTTTGCAATGGAACATTAGGATCAAAGTTGTACTCCATAAATGTTCGATATTGATCCCAATTAGCTCTATGGTAGTTGAAAGTAGAACTGATGGAATTAGAAATGATTTCATGAGATATTTCAAATGTAACTGGAAGTTGATCAGAACCAAAATCAGCATGGGTAATCAATTGACTACAAAGTTGCCATGAATCAGTTAGGACCAAATCAATAGTTGAGGGATTTCTGGCTGAAGAAAAGCAAGTTGGGCTGTTTGGGTATTGAATAGTGTAGTAGCCTGCGGAACAATGATCAAAAAGTATATTACCATTGGCATTGCTTTGCGAATTATTCCATGAGCGGTGTTTTGCATTAAAATCACCAATAACGAAGAATTTAGACCTATTACGGGTAAGTTTCTGGAGGTCACCCTTGAGCCAGTTCTTTTGCTGGCCAGTGCATTGGAAAGGCAAATAGGCAGCTATAAAAGTGAATTGGCCGAATTTTGTTTCAACTGAAACCCCCAAAGTTTCAAAAACTTTGGTTTCAAATGAAGAAAGAATGTGATGTTTGATACGCCTATGGACAATGATGGCAACGCCACCACCAGCTCCATTAATGCGATCATTTCTGTAGACAAAATAATTTGGATCTCTTTTGACATTATGGGCAGGTTTGAGATAAGTCTCAGTTATAACAGCAATATGCACGTTATGAACTCTTAAAAAATTAAATAGCTCATCCTCGTTATCTCTGATGGATCGAGCATTCCAATTCAAAATGTTTAATGACTTAAAATCCATTACTGAACTTCAATGTCATGACAATATTATTGGCAAATTTAATACCAGTTTGGATAGCTTCAAACATGGAATTAGTTTTTAGCATATCGGTTATCATGTCGATTAACGATTGCTGTAAAAATTCTAATTTAGGAGCGGATATGTTACCTAAATCAAATTCATCAGAAGTCCCGTGGGAATTTTGGTTTTGGTTTCTACCCGCTGCAACGGCAGCGTAGGTAGGTCCATTTACATGTTGGACATTGTTAACAACACGGTTGGGTAGGAATGTAGGGTTTGAAGATTGAACCCTGTTGGTACCTGCAGGTATTGAAATAGTATTTACTCCTCGTTGAGCGTTTGAAGTTACAGTTGCGGATGGAAAAACCTGTCCGCTGTTTCTACCGACGGTTTGGTAGGAATTTGTTCTTTGCTGATCGTTGTTAACAGCTGCAGAATGGGTAGTAGCTGGTCGGGAACGTATATTGCTTCCTACCTGGCGTTTAGTGCGCGACTGCAAAATTGCTTTGCGAGTCTTGCACTCCCAAAAATTTGATTTATGGTTTTCACCACAATTTGAGCATTTGAATTTTTGAGGATCTATCTTCACAGGACAGTCGTCCTTAGCGTGCGAGGAATCCCCACAATTCATGCATTTACCAATCATATGGCAATGCTTTGTACCGTGACCCCATCCCTGGCACTTACGGCACTGGGTGAGGCTTTGGAAATTGGCTCCAGTCTTCCTGAAATGTTCCCACTTCACTCGGACATGGAGCAAAAGGCTTGCTTTTTCTAAAGCCTTAAGGTTATTAAGTTCACTTGACTTGAAGTGAACTAAGTAGAAATCGTTTGAAATCCCTTTGCGAGCATCGCCAGGCCGGGATTTCATTTTCATCTTAATTACTTGGACTGGGCTAAATCCAAGTAATTTTGTTAACTCGTTTTTTATTTCATCGAGAGATTCACCACTGGGCAGTCCTTTCAATACAACCTTGAAAAGACGCTCAGCTTTGGTGTCGTAAGTGAAGAAATTGTGGTTCTTCTGAGTAAGATACTCAAGAAGACGTTTGAATCCGTCCAAGGTTTCTGCAAGCAAACGGCATTCACCTCGTCTGGAAATTTGAAGGGAATATTTCACACCTTCAACAAATGTTAAGATTTCCTTGCGAAAAGCATGGAAATCCGAAATTGTCACCACAATAGGGGGAACTTTTTCCTTTCTCAATCGAGAAAGTTTTTTCAAATTTTGATTAGATGATGGATCACTCTCATCATCTGTGAGCATATCAAATTGATTACTCACATTAATTTGATTTGCAGGCGAATCAATAGATTGCCCTTTTCGTTTGCGCTTATTTGCCATAGTGGCAGAGTAATTTGCTCCAAATCGACGTCCAAGCAGATACCTATAAGAATCCGAGGGACCGAAGAGGAATTTTCCAATGCGATATCCAAGCCGGATTACCCGAAGGGCCTAACAAGGATCGAAGAGGAATAAGAGGAAATCTAAAAATTGTAGGTATTATTTAGCACTGAAAAGTGCTGTTTAAGATTTGGTGTAGCGTTAGGTAGCAATTGCACTTCCTTCAGCAAATAGAAAATAGAACCGCACGGTATGAGAGCACAATGCAGACTGCACTTTCTGTCAATCTAATGACAGGATGCCCATTATCAATAAAGCGAACCGTATCTTCCAGTCAGAAGTTCCGGAATTCCCGAACATGTGCAATCAGCTGAAGTCTCATTAATGGTTCTCCTTGTAAACATGTGTGAGGATGATTACCTAAGACACGTGTGACGGATTTCTGAGTTTTTTATTTAGAGAAACATCTTCGTGACAAATCGGAAATACAGTACTGGAAGAAATAAAGTGCTCACCCGGAAATAATTATATCATTGCTTCATAACTTCATCAAATTTGATTATATTATTTAGCTTTCTTCTGCAAAGTTGACTTAATTTGCGTTATCTTTCAGTTTTTGTAGAAAAAAAAATTGCTATTCTCTTGAAATCAAAAAAAACTTTTTTTACTTAAATTAAGTTGTTTTTGAACTGGAAGAAAAAAAGTGCTCACTTTTACCTTATAATATTTTACGGTGTTTTGTTCGTTCCCAGTCGCTGATATTGACATATCCTCTTATTGTTGTTTATGCGCGGTATATTCAAGAACAATTTTTCCCCGTTTTACTTGTTCGTTATTCGTGTTTTAAGATGGAAAGTAAGCAAATCCCCCTAAAAATCCGTAAACTCATCGTTCGAGACCACCAGAACCATGAATCGTTCCGGAAGATTGCTGCTAAGTATGCTTTAAGCTACTCTGGTGTAAGGAAGGTATGGAAGAAATTCGAACAATGTGGAAGTGTGGCAGACAAATCAGGTCGTGGGAGAAAGCGGCTTACGTCACCACGCGAAGATTCGAGAATCGTACGAGAAGCAAGAAGATGCTCATCAATAACCAGCCGTGCTATACGTGAGAACTTGAATCTGAAGGTATCCGAAAGAATTATTCGCTACAGGCTGCAAGAAGCTGGATTGAAGAGCAAGTATGCAAGTCGAGGCCCTCTAATCAGAAAAGTGAATAGAATCAAACGATTGAAATTTGCTCAAAAGTATGCGGAACAGCCCGTAGAATTCTGGAAACGAGTGGTATGGTCTGATGAGAGCAAATTTGAACTGTTTGGCAAGAAACAGCGCCCTCGTGTTTGGATAAAGTCGGGAGAACGCTTATTGGATCAGAACGTGCAGAAAACTGTTAAACATGGTGGCGGAAGTATTATGGTTTGGGGGTGCTTCTCGTGGTCCAGCGTTGGAAATCTCGTAGAAATCTAAGGTATCATGACTGCTGATCGTTACATTGATATAATCAATGAAAATCTGGAGGAATCGCTTCTTAAAATGGGGCTTGAGGAAAGCTTCATTTTCCAGCAGAACAATGACCCAAAGCACACAGCACGAAAGTCAACTGCATTCTTCAAAGCAAATCGCATTAAACTGTTGGAATGGCCACCACAATCACCTGACCTCAACCCGATTGAAAATTTGTGGTCGATTTTGGATAGACAGGTGGATAAAGGCGAAGTGACGAACAAAACCAAGCTTTTCAAAGCTTTAAATGAAGCGTGGCAGAACATCGATGAAACATATCTGCACAACCTCGTCGAAAGCATGCCACGACGTCTACAAGCAGTGATCCAGGCAAAAGGTGGACATACTAAGTACTAAAAGCTTTATATACTGTGTTTTCTTTACAATTTCTCTTGTGAGCACTTTATTTTTTCCAGTCGATAACAGAAAAGGTTCAATAAAAATTAAGATATAAGTTTCCAGTCCTAGATTTTAAATATTTTCTTTGCACGAAACGATAAAACGGAAGAATAAGATGAATTATGTCGAATACAGCTCAAGGTTTTCTCTGAATGTGTAAAGGGTGTCACTCTTCAAAATTATTCGTTTTGGTGAGCACTTTATTTTTTCCAGTACTGTATATATCAGGGTATCAGCTGGAGAAATGCTTAGTTCCGGAGCTCTCGATGATACCAGAAAGGAGGTTTTCTCGATCTGCTGTGCTGCCTATACCGAGTTGGTTAAACAGATCACTCAGCGCTTTGATCTGAACGAATCCAGTTCTGATTACTTCATCAAGCGTTGACCCCAAGATGCTGCACACTTTGAAGGAGTTCTACTGGATCAGATCTTCTTTGAAAGCGATGATGAACAAACCATAGAAAATGAGTTTCGTGAGCTGAGGACGGCAATCATCGGCAAAAAAATTAAGGTGGAAGAATAGGATGACTTGAAAACCTGTTGGAGAAAACTGCTGTGTTTCAAACGAGCAGATGGGAAGAATGCTTTTCGCTTGCTAAGGAAGTTCATTGCGAACTTCCTACTAGTTTCCTTTAGAATGAATATCCGTTTTGCTGTGGTGTGATGTAGAGAAACCGATAAATACACTTAAGCCCTATTGAAAAGATCGTTTTGTATCGGCCAATCACAATAAATGTGTTCTGATGAGTATATATCTGTTTTATTTTGCATCCAACTCAATAGCAATTATAAAAAAGAAGTGCATAAGCAGGCATCTGAAAAGTTTTTATTCTACTTTTACAGCAAAAAGTTTAAAGCTAAGATTTTTGCCAAGATTTTCCGCAGAAGACACAGATAAACAAGATTATTTTGGTAAAATTTAAAGATGGGAAAGAGTAATAATGTGGTAACCCTGCTTAGGCCCTTTTCACATGTTAGGGTAGAAATATCGAAGAGCGGGATAAAAACAAACATCAAAACTCGCGTGAACATCGCCTACACATACTCGCAAGAGAAAAAGTACAAAGCCGAGGGGATATTTGGTTGGATCGGATCTCGAATTCGAATGAAACTTTGTGAGATGGAGAAACGAAATTTCTTTCGCGATGAGAAATGAAACGTTTCCTCACTCTGCGCTTTTATGAATTTTGGATTGTGTTTCTTTTGAGAACTTTTAGTGTTAAGTTCCTCGGCGATATATCTTTGCAATGAACGTTTTTTGAAAATGATTTTTCCTACACTGGACAGCGGTATGGAGTTTGGGAGAGCATTGGAAGGTGCAATTTGAAGAGTGTGGTAGACACGAGTGGTACGATCTTCAAGAAGTTCTTCCAACTTTTTGGCTTCACCGACGAAGTTTATATTGTAGCACGCACCTTTGAGACGATGTTGGAATCGTTCATTAGACATAAGGCTGAAGCTTGTAGAATTGGGTTCGTCATGTCAGGGAAACGACCCGGACCCTACATATCGAACCCATCAGCACATGGCCCAGGACCAACGGCTTTATTTGCCTTGCGAAGGAAGACGTGATCAGAGATTTTTTTTTCGTCTCAAAAAATCCCAACGGCGCCGCTGGAATTGATACTAGACCGAATGGGGTGAGAAGCAACCACCCTTACCATTACACCACTGGCGCTGTTATGATAAAAATAAAACACATTAGAGGAAGAGGCTCACGAGATAACAATATGAGCCTTCCACCTCGAGTTCAGATTGACGGTTATAAAATCGAATTCGTGTATTTGGGCTCATTGGTGACCGCCGATAATGACACCAGCAGAGAGATACAAAGAGGCATTATGGCTAACATTGTGCCTTCTTGGACTCCGAAGGACGCTAAGATTAACTAAGTTCGCCGAAATACAAAGTTGACCATCTGCAAGAAATTAATTAGACCGGTAGTCCTTTGCGGCCACAAAACATGGACACTGCTTCTGGAGGACCGACGCGCCCTTGGTGTTTTCGAACGGAAGGTGTTGCGTACGATCTACGGTGGAGTGCAGATAGAAGATGGAACGTGGAGGAAGCGAATGAAACTCGAATTTTATCAGTTGCAGGGAGAACTTGCCATCGTACACACCGATTAAATCAGTCAACTACGATGGGCTGGGTATGTCGTAAGAATGTCAGACGACAATGCAGTTAAAATAATTCTTGTAACTGCAAGGTGTATTGATCAAGCAGAAGGCGACCTGCGTAGCCTTCGTGGACTGCGAGGCTGGCGAAATGCACAACCTAAAGTTTATATTAAATGTTATAAAATTTCCGACGAATGCCGTTCTCCTTGCTTGTTATGATATACACCGTGTCCAATATATTCTCATACAAAATAAAACTCTATTTATTTCAAATCGGTAATTCAGATTTTATTGATAAATTCACCCATTATATTGCAATATAATACTGATCAACTTCAGCAAATGTTTTGGAATAAAACCGCATTTAACCTTCTTGACCAGCTTCAGACGTTTTTTGAAACCGTCACAGGTGTGTACGACTTCCATCAGCATTTCGTCCCAAATTCATGATTAGGGCCTAAAAGCTATTTGTAAACAATGACTTTAAACGTTGATCTCTCACGAATCACGAGAATCTCACTATATCCAGCTACTCCGTAAGGTAGAACTAACATTCTTCAACCAAAAGCTGATTTCATTTCACGAGAGTGATTTAAGATTCAAGAGAAATCGACATTTAAAGTCATTGTTTACAAATGGCTTTTAGGCCCTTAACATGAATTACTCGAGAATTTGTTCATATTAGACGCCCTGTGGTCATTTACCTTCGCCAGCATGTATGACCATACGAAATAATCCAAGGGATTCAGATCTGGTGCACTGGGAGGCCAATCATTCTTGTCCAAAAAGTCGGTCATATTTTCTCGGCACCAGCCCTGAACGAGATTTGCAGTATGCGATGGCGCTCCGTCCTGCTGAAACACATTGTGATCATCTCCAAACACCTCTTGTACATATGGCATTCACTTTAACGCCTTTATCGATGAAAACCAGTGGTAATTTGCCTCGCTTGCAATTTTCTCCCCAAACCATCACTGATGCAGCACTTTGGAACCGTGGAATATTCTTATCACTTTCTTGAACAGTTCTCGAAGAGAGAGCCCACAAACTGTCGTTCTGGACCTTGTGAGATTGTTGCAAGGCGAATAACTTTTCGTCGAAAAAGATAAATTCTTCCCCACCGTGCCGCGACAAAAGCAGACTTGCTTTTTCGAGTCGTTTCCGCTTGGAAGGTTCCGAAACTCCGTGAACCTTAAGTTTCTTGAAAGCTTGGAATCCGAGGTCATTTTGCAGTATATTGTGCATTGACGATCTCGAAACATTCAGATCTGCGACCATTTTACGTACTGAGCGCTGTGATTTTCGTCTAATCCGTTCCCTGACCTTTTTAACAACTCGTTCAGTCCGCACCGTACGAGTACGACCGGATCTCTTCCGGTCATCCAACGAGCAGGTATCACGGTACCTTCGGATGGTTCGATACACAAAATCCCGCTTTACTCCGAGGTTTTTCAAATTTCTGAAAGTAGCGCCCGGGCGCTCACCTTTTAAAAGCTTTTTTATCACCACAGCACGAAACTCCTTCATCGCTGGTAAAAGATAAACACCGAATGAAAACAATCGGACATAACCTAAAAGCGTTTGTATAAACATAGTGCAAAACTACACCAACACATACGTGAAGCATGTTGAGTAGTTGCACGACACCAATGCAAGGAAAAAGTGTATGAGAATATATTGGACACGGTGTAGAGTGTCCCAGAATGTATAAGCACGAAACCGGATGACGTAAGACAGCCGATTTTCACTGTATGTGTTTGTTTACATTCCGAAAAACAAGTTTGTGTTCCGAAATCGGAAGTCATCAAAATGCAAGGCATTTATCTCGATAAAGCGTAGACAAATTGTGCACAAACGGCGCTCTATTTGCAATATTTCACTAAGCCAACAAGTGAAACTGAAAACTGTGAGTATCGGAGCAGTTCAAAATGCCATCCGGATGTTTGGTGAGCTTTGTAGCTTTGCGAACGCACCGAAATGTGGTCAAAACCCAGGATCAATGCACCGAAGGATGGACCGGAAGATAACGATGGATTTTTCGAATCCCGATGGGTAATTCTAAAAGTTACCAAGCCAAGGCAAGAAATCATCCAAAGCTCTTCAAGAAGCAGAAGATGCCAAAACGGAGTGAATACTGAGGGCTCGGAAGCTGTAGGACGGTCTACTGTGTATTATCATAGATGGTGAAACATTTGGATAGAAGACCCTTCCGGGAGATCAGAATTACACCGTGCGTGAGAGCCAAGACGTCTATGATGTCAATAAATCAATTTTGACTGAGAAGTTCGGTAAAAAGACAATGGTTTGGCAAGCTATCTGCGAATGCGGAACGTGGTCAGAGCCGTTTGTGACATCAGACAGAGACAATGAAGACTGATACGTACCCAAGACTGATCCGGGAATGCTTGAATCAGCGTTTGATGCCAACCATTAGGAAGCAAAGTAGTCCAGTATTGTTTTGGTCAGAATTGGTATTCTGAAACTTACGAAACTTACGAACTGTCCTCAAGCCCGACTTATAGAGACATTCTAGGCTTTAAATAAAGCATATTAGGAAAATTGTTAAAGCAGCAGATGCCATCGAAAAATTACGAAGCATTGTAAGTAAGTGTCTAATACCATTGTTCAGACTGATGAGCACCGCGCGGGCAAAAGTACGTTCCTTGCCTTATGATTAATGATAAAAAGACTTTTTTATATGCTACTGAAAGAGAACAGTATCGAGAAATGATGCATGAAAAAAAATCCTCTAAAAACATGGTTTATATCTGGATTTTCAATCGTGCTTATATTTTCTAGGACAATGTTTACGAGGAATTTGAACATGGGTTCAACCATAAATTATGTCGACATATTTTTATTGCACGCTCCAATTACTGTAAAACTTATTTTCATATGTTTTATCAGTGTACGGAAAATTATTTTCAATCTTATGAATCGAAACTCTTCGCGAAAAAAGACCTTATGTGTCTGTATAAGCAACAAATCCCAAAGTTTCGATTTAAATGCATTTTCACATACATACACATACTCAAGGAATTTCCTTGATCCTTAGTCGAGGCATGGCCATCCTCATTGCCGTTGCCTGTACAGTTAAATATGCTTCCTTTTACGAACGGATCCACGAGTTATTGCCAGTAGGAAAAAAAAACATCCATTAATTGGATTACAACCGAACCTTCATCATTTTTACGAGCAATTACTTGCTGCATTAATCTCCGAACCGGCCTCCTGCTGACAGTAAACATCAGACCGACCAGCCAAGGCCACTGTCTTGACCAGCTCCAGCTCCCAGCTGATAATGCTTGGCGATGTACATTTTCGGTTCAGTGCATCGCGAAACCGAAATTGCAAGTCAACTCTCTTGCAAAGCGGTGGAAATGAATCCAAACAAATGCAACGGTGGAGGAGCTCTTTATGAGGTAGAGGTCGGTCTTATTATTAGGGCATGTCGAGTTGTTCCTACCTACGAGTGACGGCACACGGCTGAAGAAGACACTTTTGTGCCTACCTTGCAACAGCATTTCATTATAGACGATCGGTGGGCATCAGTCGGTTGTTGGTGATGAGTCTGCGTATTTTTCTAGCACATTCAATGGCGGTGTAAGTGAAATCAAAATACAGTACAAAAAAAAAACTGTGATGTTATTGATTTTATACTCAATCAATATGCATATACTCAGTGTATGCATTTTCCGCATACAAACAATCGTCCGTTCATTTTTATTTTGGTTTACTACGAGTATGTCCCGATTTAAGTCGCTCTTCATAGGTCAGTAAGTCATATAGGCTAGGGTGGTAATTAAATTGATCATCCTGACACTAACGACTTTCGGTAGCATTTCAAACTTTTTGCTTTCACAATTAGCTTATTGTTTGCTCTAAGCTTAGTTTTCTCAATGCTCTTCCACAGTTACTAATGGAGCGCTTTCCATGGCAGTACCATTTCTACATAAGCATGGTATTGCTTTGTAGCTGCGGTTTTACTGACTTAGTAAAGCGAAGACACAAATCCCAAATGAAATCTTTAAATTGTGATACTGCTGTTTGATTCTTCATGGCTGAAAAGATATTCGAAAACGTTGTACAGAAACTAATAATTATTTACTTCTCAAAATAGCAAAGCTTAATTTTCATCGTCATAATAGTAAGGATGAAACTTATCATAAATTTCTCGCATTCATTTTTTTTTAAGGCTGCCCTTAAAAAATATTAGTAACTCGTCAGCTGAGTTAAGACGCATCGAAAATCTAGATCAAATTGCTCATGATTTTGTAAGCCAACTGGTAACTGTGTGATCAGCTCAAATATCTCGAGATTTTTGCATCTTTTTTTACAATCTACGTGCTGAAGCACATCACTAATCAATGGAACCTTCTTACTGCGAACTACTCCGAAACAAAACATTCACACACTTTTCCGGGAGCTGGATTATCAAGAAAAAAATGGATATAGTTTTTGGCTCAGGAGGTACCAGCACATCGGTCCCAAGCTTAATGAATCACCCTTAAAAACATGACTCTCAGCAAACAAACCCTTAAATATTCTGTCAAATTAACACAGTGACTCAAAACAAAAACAATGATTCTAGTATCGGAAAAGCGAAAAAGTGTATGCCAAAGTTCAAGGTGCAAGGTGTTCTTGGAACCAATAGAATTCTAGAGCAGTGAAGCAAATTTAAATCGCTAGTTTTCTATTCATAGTTGCTATTTCTGCACCTGTGAAAAATCTCCTGCTTAGCATCTGGTTATGTGCATCAATCGCCAACTTTACATCCGTCTACGATCCGGATCATTTTTTCGCACTTTTCATGTCATCGAGGATGAAACGTTTAGACCATTCAACACAACGTTAACTCAACCACTGAAATAGTTGCACAAAACGGCAATTGATATAAGGCCTGTACTCGAAAAAAATGCACCATTTTTATCCATGTGTTACTGTTTTGTCCGTGGGTAAAAATTGATGAAAATCTGAGTATATTTAGTTTGGAGTAAATAGTTTACATGTGCAAAATTTCATAACAATCGGTTCAGTGGTTATTGAAATGTCATCGAAACAAGAAGAAAATCGCCGGAGAATTTTGCGCGCCATCATTTTGACCGTACAAAATTCGCTCGCGCACTTGTTTTTCTTTCGCCGCCATCTTGAATACTAAACATGAAATTTCAACATCAATCATAGTCTTTTTCATCATAGACTCTCAGCTATACCACAGTGAAAGTTTTCATTCCTACGTGCAATATTTCAAAAGTTACAATGATTTGAAGGTGTCCGGATTAGTGTGGATACAGACCTTAGCCTGATACACAATATCCCTCCATAATGCCCGATTCATGGCTGCTCCTCTCCAATCCGTTGGGCACCTTTTATCCCTAGGTCTTGCTCCACCTGGTCTGACCATCTTGCTCGTTGCGCCCCACGTCGTCTTGTACCAACCGGAGCAAATGAAGGTAGAATGCTTAATAAGCGGTTTAAAAAAATACGTGAAGAAGTTCCGGTCAAAAGAAGAATGAGTCAAGATACTTCCAAAAATAAGGTTTGGTTCAACAAGGAGATAAGAATCATAAAAAATCGTAAACAGAAAACATCAACAGAACAGAAATCTGTAAAAAAAAAATAATAGTCAAGAAAATATGGAAAACTTAATTTGACGATAGGTATAGCATTTGAGGAGTATCATTTAAAAATTGAATAAGAAATTAAATCCGGCACAAAAAACTGTTTTTAATTACGTCAAGTCCGAACTGAAAAGTGACAATAGTAAAGCTAATAACTCCAAACTGAAGTGTGACAATTTTTCATCTTAAATGAACTTAGACGATAGTGCAGGTAATAACTAAAAAGAGATATGCAATTTGTTTGCGGAAGTTTTTCAAATAAAAAAAAACTATACAACATATTCAGAATTGAATTGGGATCATGAATATTTTGATCCTGGATTTCCAACTGACATTGGCGATAGTGAAATCAATGTGCATGACATTTTGGAAGCATTAAAAAAATTTAAATAATAATAAACACCAAGTAATTATCAGTCGTTGTGTACAAAAACAAACCCAAAAAGGAGAGAGTTTCCTCTCCCATGTACGCATCAAAACGGAGTGTGTACAAACTACTGCTAGAAACTATCACAAGCGATTAGTGGTATATGAGTGAGATCCAATGAAGTTATTATTGCCAGTTGAGGTGGCAGATGTATCTGTGCCTCAACCTACCCCGCAGTGGGATGTTTGGCAATGATAACGTCCTTGGTTCGAGTACTAATTTACCCATGCCCTTTCGCTCAATTTTCAATACTTCTATTCCATTTCCAACCTACCGTACACTAACGGAACTTTCAACACTTTCTCATCGTATCTTTCATTCTAGCAAACATGACTATCTACTCTTGGTGCCTCATGGCGATGAGCGAAACATCTCCTTCTACAACAATAATAAGATGCTATTATTATTATTTATTGTTCCATATTATGCAAAGAAAAACTTATTTGGGGGTTTCTTTTTCCCAAAAACAACAACCAACCCCAAAAACAAAAACAAAAAAAACACAAAAAAAAAAAAAAAAAAAAAACAAAAACAAAAAAAAAAACAAAACAAAAAACAAAACAAAACACACAATCTCAAAATCACACCCTAAGCCCAAATCAAATCTACAACACATCAATCTCTCATTACAAATCCAAATCGGAGTCCACACTCTATTCAAAATCCCATTCGAATCCAATTCAAAATACATCTCGATATTCATCTCAAAATCCATCTTCAAACTTTAATCCAACTTCATTTCCAACTATAAATCCATATCTCAATCCCATCCAAATCTGAATTCAAAACAATATCCAAATCCAAATCCTACTCCAAATCCAACTCAACATCCAACTCAAATCCAACACAAATCATACTCTCTATGAAAATCCAAACACAATCTAAGCTCAAAGCCATATCCAAATTCAACTTCAAATTCAATCCAAATTCATTTCAAAATAAAATAAAAATCCTCCACCAATCTTAACCATACACAAAATTTTAATCCAAGTGTAAATAAATTTTAAATTCTTATTCCATTTTAAATCCAACCTAAAATCCAACTCTAAATCTTAATCAAAATTAAAATAAGAGTCCAAATACAGCTCAAATCCGACTCAGAATCCAAGTAGTAAAAATCATTTTCCAAATTCAATTTTAATTTAAAATCCATATCCAACCCCATATCCAATTACAAATCCAATCTAATCCAATTAAAAATTCATATCCAAATCCATCTCAAAATCCATTTCCAAATCCAACTCTATGTTCATTTCCAACTCAAAATCCAAATACAAATCCAAGTCCAAATCCAATCCGAATCTAACTTCAACATAAAATTCAAATCAAATCGAACACAAAATCCAACTTTAAATCTAACTAAAAATTTCCAGATCCAACTTCAACTTCATTCCTAACTCCAAGTCTTAACCCAAATCCAATCCAAATCCAAATACAAACCAAATTACAAATACATATCCAAATTCAAATCAAAATTCAACTTGTAGTCAAAATCCAACTCCGATACAAAATCCTAATCGAATTCTTACTTCAAATCTACTTCCAAATTCAAGTCCTACTCTAACACATAATCAAAATCCAAATCCAACTACAAGTCCCACTCAAAATCTAATCCAAATCAAACACAAATCCTAATCTGAATTCAAATCCGATTCAACGCAAATCCAAGTCAAAGTTGGTCCTCCCTAAGCTCAGTCGGTGAAGGCGCAGCTACAGAGCAACACCTTGCTGAAGGTGACTGCTTTCGATTCCCGGTCTGGTCTAGGAATTTTTCGTTAAGGCAAATTTCTCGACTCCCTGGGCATAGGGTACGCTTGTACTTGCCACACAATCATACTAATGCAAAAATGGTAGCTGGTATCGAAAGCTTCCTATTAATAACTGTGGAAGTGCATTTGGAACACTAAGTTGAGATCAAGCAATAAGCTAATTGTGAAAGCAATAAGCTTGAAATGCTAAAAGATGAAAGAAGAATCAAGTCAAATTTCGACTCAAACTCCAACTCTAATTCAAAACTAAATCAAACTCCAAATTCAACTCAAAATCCAACTCCAAATCCGATCCAACGCCAAACCAACATTGAACTCTGACACAAAATCCTAAACGAAGTCCAAATCCAAACCTACTTCAAAATTCAAGTCGTACTGCAACACAAAATCCAAATTTAAATGCAACTACAAGTCTAACTCAGAATCAAATACAAATCAAACACATATCCAAATCCAATTCAATTCCAACTCAAAATCCAAATCCAACTCTACATCCTACTTCAAAACTAATCCAATCAGAATATCCAACTTCAAACCCAGCTCCAATACCAACTTCAATTCGAACTTAAAACCCAAACCAACACCAATTTCAAACTACAATTCTATAGAGAAATGTTATACGACCTATCAGAATTTTGTAATATTTGATGTCCTGCTGAAAACCATTTGGCCTATATTTTTTAATTTCGTTCCTCACCTGGTCCTTTCCACGTAAGACACACAGAAAAAAAATAATGATAATGATGATGATGATGATGATGATGATGATGATGATGATGATGATGATGATGATGATGATGATGATGATGATGATGATGATGATGATGATGATGATGATGATGATGATGATGATGATGATGATGATGATGATGATGATGATGATGATGATGATAATAATAATAATAATAATAATAATAATAATAATAATAATAATAATAATAATAATAATAATAATAATAATAATAATAATAATAATAATAATAATAATAATAATAATAATAATAATAATAATAATAATGATGATGATAATAATAATAATAATAATAATAATAATAATAATAATGATGATGATGATGATGATGATGATGATGATGATGATGATGATGATGATGATGATGATGATGATGATGATGATGATGATGATGATGATGATGATGATGATGATGATGATGATGATGATGATGATGATGATGATGATGATGATGATGATGATAATAATAATAATGATAATAATAATAATAATAATAATAATAATAATAATGATGATGATGATGATGATGATGATGATGATGATGATGATGATGATGATGATGATGATGATGATGATGATGATGATGATGATGATGATGATGATGATGATGATGATGATGATGATGATGATGATGATGATGATGATGATGATGATGATGATGATGATGATGATGATGATGATGATGATGATGATGATGATGATGATGATGATGATGATGATGATGATGATGATGATGATGATGATGATGATGATGATGATGATGATGATGATGATGATGATGATGATGATGATGATGATGATGATGATGATGATGATGATGATGATGATGATGATGATGATGATGATGATGATGATGATGATGATGATGATGATGATGATGATGATGATGATGATGTGAATCTCCTTCACGAGTCACCCACAGCACTAGAATCGAGCTCTCGATTGACAGAATAAACCCAATAGATGGGGTCGAAGAGCCCGTCCTCGTTCCACGCAATGTTAACAATAGGGAGGAGGCAGTCCCATGCTCCCTATCCAAATCGTTTCACTTGGGTGCCCTGATGGTCCCTCCCTTTCCCCGTTATATATTATGTCATGGATATTTAGTATATTTTGTAGTGGTCATTTGATTGCTTACCTTGTGTTAGAAAATTTGACTGAAAGTAAAATTGGTTAGGGTTATATACCGTTCTTTACTTATTGCTCTGTGTCGTCTCGGTGTTTCTGCTTTTGAAGAGCTGACTTTAGGCAAAGGCCTATGCTGACCTATGGCTTATGCACGATGTCATATGGTATTGCTCGCGGTCATAGGATAGGGAAGAGAACAGGAGAAAGAAGAGAAAGCATTAGTAATTGGTAACATGCTATGCGCATGTGAGATTTTCATGGTGATATTCTCACAACGGCCGTTCAGAATGGTTCGGCGGATGCATATGAGAGATCATTCCCGATGAGTTTCCACTCGTTTACTCAATTCCATCATGTTTGGTTATAGAAGACAAGAAACATTTTACAACGTACTACATTTGGGAATATTAGGGCAATGATCCCCCATCGCATCTTCAAGTGATCATTACAAACTGTCCATTTGGATCAGGCACTCTTGAACGTTGATGTTGCAGCCTGTTCACATATGAAATCTGCGACGACCAAGTTGACAGAACGCGCCCATAGCCCCTTTCTGAACCAAATAACAAGGCCCAAAATTTAATCCAAATCATACCCAAAACAAAATCCAACTCGAAAAAAACCCGGAACCCACTCAATGGAAAATAAAAATCGAAAAAAACCGAAAAATGCACCCAAATGCAATTATAAATACAAAAAACATTTTAAGGGTAATAAAAAAATCGGTTCGGGGTTATTTTTTTTTTTTTTTTGTTATTTTTTTTTGTAGGTTTTTTTTGTAGAGGGGGAAAATATAAGGTAGATTTTTTGGGGGAGGGTTAAATTTTTGAGTTTGGGGGGGTATTTGAACAATAATAGAATAATTAACAGTTTGGTTTTGGGGGGGGGGGTTGTGGTGGGGGGGAAAATATGGTATTTTTGTGTGGTGTGGGGGGGGGGGGTGGTATCAACATCCGTTTCAATTTAATTCAATATTCGTTCTTTCTTGCACTCATCTGGTAAGGTCCATTGACCTGCAAGTGTTTTGCTCAACCGTCTAGCCAGTTTCCAAGCAATCAGTTGCAGCAAATTAGCTTTTTTTTTGGTCAAGGAATGATTAACAAGCTCTCTCAGAACATCGCGGTCTGATCCCATCTTGTTAACGAGCTCCAGGGTCGGCATTATTTTTCCCACTGACTTACGTAGTAACTGCCATCATAATTTCCAGCCAAACCACAATTACCCATCCAGCAGTTGTGGGTTGGTTCGGTGGTTTTGCCACCTCACCGCACTTTTAAAATTGTATCAGAGATACAAATCAGCCGCCGGCGTACCTAGTTGTCGAAGAATTACTAATTGTTTACCACTGAGTGGTCGGAGAGGTGAGCGGCGGGAAGGTGAGGTGGCTTTGCGGCTATGATTAACACGCTGTTTAACTTCCATGCCTGAGATGATCGCGATTGAGTGAGTGTCAAAGTGCGCACTTGCATCGGAATAGATATCCGGCGCGGCGGCGTGGTGCTTAAATGATCCGATGCCCTTTGGTGCAAAGCTCTCTATCAATGCCGGATATAGTAATTGTGGGCTTTCGGTTTCCACTTTTCTTGAGACGCGTTACGAAACCACGCGCGCCAAATTATAGTAGATACACTATTGTTGCAACAGCAGCCGTTTAGCAGTCGTTCGTAGAGAACAAATTTGAATTTAATTGAGTTGTGCGATTGTGCAGAGCTATTTTCCACCACCCAGCGACCGGAGGGTGTCTGAACTGTCATAAAGTGCGTTATTACAAAGGGCTGTAAAGTGACTTACAATTAGCAGCTCACGGGCCTTTATCAGGGCTGCGTTGGGCTTCATGGCTTTTCAAGGTTTTCTAACCTTGGAAGAGCGCGTCCAATTCTCAGCGCTTATTAGATTTGCCACGAAGATATATGTTGCACAATTGACCGCCAGAGCCAGCGCCAGTGTTGGGGTAAAGATCCACTTGAACTTCAAATAAATCACTGCCAACAACCGATCGAAGCCTAACTACATACTCATTGACATTGTACCATGGATGATGGGATGGCTGCGAGTCGAATAGTCTCATTACATGTTTTTTTTTTGCCGATACTTGAATTTGTCCGTCACTCAATGCCACTTTCATTATGATGTTTGCGCTGCGTGCATCGTCCAAAGATGTTGTTGTTGTTGTTGTTATTGTATGCTGCCGGTGGTTATCTCATTAACGAAACTGTTTGACTTTGGACCGATGGTGGCGATTGTGGCGCTTATTTCAGGTGCTGAGCTGCTGCGGCTGCTGCTGGGAGTGACTAGTGCTTTGACCTAGGCATTCATCACACATAAAGGCATGACTGGTGGCGAAAAGGACGGTGCTCATGAAGGATCAACTCGAACAATCTCCGCACAACAACAGGTCGGGTTCGCATAATGACAGCATGAAAAATTATGCCCGTCAATAAAATTCCACTGGTTTGACAAAACAAACATCCAATTTAACACACGTTCTGACTTCCTTTGTTGTTCTTTTGTTTGACCATCGGAGTGAATGGATCAATCAGGTTCACAGTCTTTAGTGCAATTCGTAAATCAGAAACTTGATGGCATTAGAATTTCAAAACAGAACGACACAAATCCTTCCTCCTGAATGTAAACAACTACTCAGTGTCAGCGGGGTGAATTGGAACGTGGACAACACTCAGATTTTTCCGTCCTGAGTAACTGCGCAGAAGCGGCGATGTTCACCGAACCGGAATAAGCTGAAGAAACAGGTTCGTCTCATGCCACACAAGTCACTCCAAGCGCGACATATTTGGGACTTGCAAACGTCAAACCAATTCGAGTATACTGATTATAAAATGTTTGTGTTCATCAAGGACGACACCTCCAGAAGGTTGGGTCTAGGTTTTATGAGCCGAAATGCCATTCGTTCGAGAATCTGCCAACCAAATCCGGTATGAAAGTTCAATAAAGTATCGTCAAAATGCTAATTCATAATGATATAAAATTCTGTTGCTGAAGATGACTGAAAACTTTCAAGGAGATTCCGAAGAAACCTTCCCAATACGATTAGAATATCAATAGCGGAAGATTTCTTGTCGAATGGAAAAACGTGTCGGCCGACTCGGCCACAACCGTCCGTGATCTGATCGGTTCAGGCCAGCACGTGCATTGTCTTTTCTTCTGAGAAACTATCTCTCACGCCAAACGGCAAACGGCCTACAGAACCGGTTAGTGAACCCGTGCACGTTGATGGCCTTGGAATTCATATCTACCACCGCGGCTGGGGAGAGACTGGTAAGTATCTGACGGCACTACCTTGTAGCGGGCAGTTGCTTAGAACTAGTTAAAAGCTAGCATCTCCGAAGAGACTGGCTGGCCCGGGGTTCCAGTTGGACGATGTAGGTTGGCCGTATTTTGTTTACTGGGGTTGAATTTTCTGATGCGAGATAAGGTTAGTAAAAGTGGTGTACAATTTTAGCAGATTAGACGCAGTCGTGATGTTTCGATTTAGACATGCAACCTTGACTGAAATTATTGATTGATTAGCACCGTTCAGCAAAGTAGATAAAATTCAAAACTGGACCTGTTTAGTTTTTTTTTTTTCGAAATGCAAAACGTGTTCCTGTCAGAAATTTATACACATTGTATCTCCGACCATTTTGGAAGAACTTGAAACTTGAAGCTTAAAAAAAATTAAGCTTATATTTTGATACTAGTGAAGATTGACTATGGGTAATGTTATATGAGACAGCCCAATGATATGCATTTTTAATTTAAGATTAAGATTTGCTGCAAAGATTATTACTATTTTGTTTAAAAGATTTGATGAGGGGAGATTCAATTGTCTTATGTTAGCTTCAACATACACTCTGAGTTATTACAGTGATAGAGAATTATACAGTATTGGAAACAAAAAGTGCTCACCAAAACAAATAATCTTAAAGAGTGATAACCTTGACATTTTCAGAGACACACAGAAAAGAATAATGAATTTTAACAGACGCTTTAAAATTTCCCTCATTTTATTGCAAGCCAAAGCAAGCGTAAGTAATGTAAATGTTTGCAATCTTTCATATGCAATGCAACATTTTTTGCAATCTTCCATACAACAGACCTGATGCCAGCGGTATCTGGCTTAAATTTAGATGAACGATCCCATTAGTTTATGCCAAATCTAGCTTTTTTTTTCCTTCTGTAGAGCCAAAACACAACTGCATCCATTGATTAGGATTCTTTTTGTTTGACCCACATTTGATTTGGTGCAAGTCAAATATCTTTTCACAACTAATGTGTGATGGACATTTGTCGACATAGCTCCTGATCCCAGTTAGACTCGACTCGTTTAAAAAAGTCTTTTACACAGATGTAAAGAAACATTGATTCTTCTGCGTTTTCTAATGCACATAAAGGAAATGCTAGATATGGCAGAACATAATGAGATATTTCATGTAAATTCTAGCCAGATAAGGTCTGTGTCCACATTAATCCGGACACATTCAAATCATTGTAACTTTTGAAATATTGCACGTAGGAATCAAAACTTTCACTGTGGTATAGCTGAGAGTCTATGATGAAAAAGACTATAATTGGTGTTTACATTTCATGTTTAGTATGCAAGATGGCGATGAAAGAAAAAGAAGTGCGCGAGCGAAATTTTGTACGGGCGTACGGAAAATCCTGACTTGTCAATACGGGACCTTGCAATAACATTGGATTTGCCTAAATCCACTATTCACGATGTGCTCAAATCATTTTTGGAACGTTTGACGGTGGATAGGAAACCAAGAAGTGACAAAAACATTGGACGCGCTGATCCTGTCATGGACCGAAAGGTGAAAAGGATATTAACGAAAAACCCAAATCTCTCCATTCGAACGGTGGCTCGTAAAATAGGGATGTCGCCCGGTTATGTCCAAAAATCAAAACAACGTTTGGGACTTAAGTCGTATAAAGTAAAAACAAACTACATTGTACAAACTATTTAACTACTGGAACCAATAACTGCATCAAACAAGTTGAACCCTCTAAAGAGAGCAATCTATGCTCATACATTTAAAGTAACGATTGAAGGATTTGGTGAAATTAGAGTCCTTCGAAGTCATTCGTGCCTTTTGGCAACTTTATGCTTCTATTGATTTCCAAGCTCACCGTTTTAGCACCTCCCGGGGGATACTTGGTCCTATACCCAATGATTTCCTTATCGCCAATCCGCTCAACCAATCGCAATGTGATATAGTGGGCGGAATATTATAATTTCAGATAACTCAATGCAGACGTCTTCCAAATTTGGCAGATCGACAGGCAATTGGTGGATAACCACCTGGTACCTCATAGCAATATGCTTAGAGACGGACCGGAAGTTTCGATAAGCTACATCCCCCACAAATATTATTTCAAACAATGATTTATAAAAAAACCTCAACAGAAGTCTCAATAGTTGCTTTGTTCTTAAAAATGGTTAGCCAATCAGTTCTGATAAGTTTGTTTCTTATGATATCATAATTTGCTAAATGATATTGGAAGACCTTGAAAATTTCACGCCCGAAGTTCTAATAGAATTTAAGGTCTGTGGTCAGAAAACTTCGAAGTGGCGACATTGACTTTCGCGGATTGCAACTCTGCACAAATCACAAATAATTGCGAACGAACGCACCTGCGGTTCACATTACGCGCAGAAAAAGGAAAACCATTCCTGGAAACGGGATTGACACAGTGAACGACCGCCATCCGGTACATCACAAACTGGTGCACAATTCGGGCGATCAAAAGCGATCACTTTCACACGTCATACCTCGTCTTCTTGTCCCAGCCAACCTCACTCAATCAGCAGTCATAACAACCGAACCAAACAACGTCAAGTACCTACCGTTTACAAGCTAACCAATGACCCTAACAACTCACAGAGTATCTCAACTCGGTAGTGCCTACTTTCGGTTCCTTTCCCTCTTCTTCTCCTCCTTTTTGATGTTGATGTTTCTCACCGGCCCTTCACAGAGCAAGAGCGCGCGGTTCGGATCGCTTTGAAGTGACACATCTCCCCGGTGGATGGCGGTAGGGTGCTGGTGGATTGCAGAGCGATAACAGATGTTGGCTCTTCGGCGGTGCGTTGTTTATGAGATAAAGGAAAACGAAAACCGGGCCCACCACTTGCCACTTGCTCAGAAGTTGGGGGGAAAAATGGCAAAAATTGGAAAGCGCGCGCCGAGATGTCATTCACTTGACTACTTAGCGGACGGCCAAGCAGCCGCAAGAATGCCAGTCGACCAGTCTATCACCATATTTATAGAAAAAAAAAAAACTAACCGCACTCGTGGCCGGATGTGTGGATTGTGGTGATTTTCCTTGAAAAAATGTATCTCATCGATCGAACCCGATCGAAAGTGACATAATTTCACTTTTCCTTCCATCTTGTCTCCGCTGCGGAGTCGGTTGATTGACAAGTTTACTAATCGTGTGCGAATTTCTTTTGTCTCTTTTCTTTTCTGCGAACAGATAACGGTGGCGGACGATCAGGTGGAAGTGGTCAAAGCCATCAGTCCCGGCGATGAGGTGGAGAAGCGGGAGAACGACTCGGACCAGGTGGCGCTGGAGTCGGTCGATTCGGACCATCAAGGATCGTCGTCGGTGCATTCGTATCCGCAGCACATCCCGCTGTCGATAGGCCACGTGCCGGGACCGCAGCCACATGGACCGGGCCCGGCTGGCCCGCACGGACCGATCCATGGCCATGGACCGAGTAGGGGTGAGTGTGAAGTGGAGTGAGAAGTTTTGAGGGCTCATGAATCCTTCGAATGCGGTGGTTTATTCTCTGACACTTTGTTATGGTCAGCTTTCCATTTGTTTAAACCAAGACTAATAAATTCTTGAAAAAAAAATCGTCGAGAAAATTGATAAGGTCTTACGAGGCCCAAAGGAACTGTCTTAAAACGGGTCTCTTTTCTGAGCCCGAAGATTCGTTTTCATTGACTGAATAATCGGAATCTTCCCTGCAGGTCATTGTCTTTCTCGTGGCTTGAATTCTGTTTGGAATTGTCTGCAAGGATTAACAAGGATTATCAAGGATTAGATGTTTGAAGACTTTTGAAAAGCCCTCCATGAAATGTGGGATAAGTGCTAGTCGAGACAGTGAATGTATAATTGACCTATTCATGTTTATGAAAAATGTCCAGAACTACAAACATGATTTCAAATTGATCTCCTGAACAAAATTTCTGCAATGTTTAGATGTACACAGAAAAAAAATGATGAATTTTAACAGACGCGTGAAATTTCTCCTCGATCAATTGCAAACAAAGGAACCATACACAACTAATTTTTTTGGAATCTTCTATACAATAACGCAGAAAATAACACGTTTCTTTCAAACTGTGTTCTTCAAATTGGTTTGTTGAACTTCAGGAAATTTCCCAATTAAAGCTAAACAATGTAGTAGGTCCTATGTGACATTGGGAGACTTTCTTCGACGACATTCTCTTTACGTACCTACGGCTATGTAAAAACATGTTCAATTATTTTCAACACACAGTACGGTAATATAAAGTGTAATTCTCGAGTACTTTTTCAAACAGACGTCTCTGATTTTGTAAAAAAAAAAAAAAGAGGAGAAATAAGATCCGAACGTTAAATTCTTGAAGCCCTTAGCACTTTCACGCAAACTAGGACCACAAACACAAGGAATAACATTTCCCTAACATGATGGTTATGCTACATTCCATGAGGGTGCTGAGAGTTTTGAGAAATTAACGTTTGTATCTTACTTCCCCTCTTTGTTTACAAACTCAGTTACGTCTGTTTGAAAAAGTACTCGAGAATTGAGGATACAGTATGTGAAAAACATCAGTAAATCGATTAATAGACAAACTATTAACGAAAGAGAAAGTCGACGAAGAGAATTTCTCAATGTTACTTAGGACCTGATACATTGTTCAGCTTGAAATGTAGTTTGTGTGCATGCGCGTGTTTTTTACATGCATCTAGGAGCTTAAATTAAGACTGGCCTGTTGTGATGTGTTTTTTTTTATTCCTTTAGTATCGAGATTTTCAGCCCTGGGTTGGTTCATCTCCCGTCGTAGTTACTCAAATACATTTTTGGGTATTTTTTTCGTAACTTGTCCAGGGGTGAGATTTGAACTCGTGACTTTGGCGTGAGAGGTATGGATGCTAACCACTACGCCGGGGTGTTGTTCATACGCATTCCCCGAGAAAAGGATTATACCAAATTGATAACAAAGGCTAATACCAAGTTATCATTGTTTGATAACTAAGTATGTAATCGTTGAAGCTGAAGTAACAGCCAAAATAACAGAATGCATAACAAAAAAATACTCATTTAATATCATAATAATAGCTTATTTTATTATCATTGTGAATATCTTGATAACAAATCTTAAAATCTTGAAATCAAATTCTAACGCTAATATCTGAAAACAAATCTTTTGAAAAAAAGCATCATTTCTTGTTCCAATGAGGGCTGTATCGTTAATTATGAGTACACCTAAAAATTTCTGTATTTAAATATGTATTATATATTTTACAACTCAAATTCATTTACATTTATTATTGACCATCAAAAAAACCCATTACATCAGTATTCATTTAATGTTTCGTAGATCTGGCCAGCTCTCGCACCTTGATGATCCTCATGAGGTTTTGCACAACCTTTCCATCAATGGTTTTGCTTACGTTTACCCAGTCTTTTTTTAATTTGATTATGCCATCTGCTCCTCTAGCCTTCTTCCGCAGCTTTCCTTTGATCAAAGCCCAACATTTCACAATAGGCCTTATTTGTGGACAATTTGGAGGATTCATCGCCTTTTCCACAAATTGGACATTGTTCTCTTCATCCCAGTCCAAGATGGCACACGCATAGTGGCAGGATGCCAAATCAGGCCAAAACAGTGTGAACCTTTGTGTTTTCGGATTAGTGGTGGAATTCGTTTCTGCAGGCATTCCTTTCGGTACATTTCGACGTGCCAAACCAACACTTTTTTCAAATTTTTCGCAATAAATCGATTTCTCCGAATTTGGGACATCCGTTTCACGCTTCATGGAGTAAAATTGTGCCCTTGGAAGTGCCCTGTAGTCCAATTTGACGAACGTCTCGTCATACATGATAATGCACATATCATTTTTGCTCAAAACGTCGTCGTACAGCTTCCGAGCCCGAGTTTTCACGGAATCCGCCTGAATTTGCGCGTTGGACCATTCCAATCGTCATTCCACACTTTTTTGCGCAATCTCTGATAAATAGCTCCTTTTTTTTCTTCAAAACTTTGCAAATTTGTCTGTCCAAATTTGGGTATGACGCACCTGTTTTTCTATCACGGCCGCGTAAGTCCTTCAATGTTTTATGCATGGTTGATCGCATTTTCGACCGCACAGACACTAACACCTTCATCTTTTGCTAATTTTCTTAGCGACAATTTGTTTTCAGTGCAGTACTGGGTCACAATCGATTTCCGCTTTTTTTCCGTAAGACCTCGCATTGTTCCGCTTGAAGTAAAAGTTTAACTTTTAATGAAGATTTTCGTTTGTTTTCAAGCAAGCAACACATTGGCACTAAATAGCTGTCAAAAGAAGTCATAGTCTTTTTCATACAGAACCTCAGAGGTGTACTCATAATTAACGATGCAGTGCTTATGTCCCTTGACTCAGTGTAATATAGGGTGAACATGAGCATGAGCATTATTGACCGCCCGAGGTTGCTAATCCGTTATTGCCAGATCAGCTGTTATTACACAGAGAGCCAACAGATGATGCTTGGGCTAGCATACATCCTCAATGTGTAAAAACTGGAGATCCCAAACTAAGGCCTTTGATGGTTCCGGTACACAAGAAAGGAGACAAACGTTAAAAACTATTGGGGAATCACTAATCTGTCAGCTGCCTCTAAATTGTTTGAGATAAAAGTGAGTGGTTTCATTCTCGAGCGCAGCAAATGCTGCATCTCTGGCGACCAACATAGTTTCATGCCTGGACGTTTGGTTACTACCAATCTCCCAGATTTTATCACGACCTGTTTTGATCAATTGGAGAACGGGGCACAAGTAGACGTCGTCTATACTGATCTAAAAGCAGCGTTTGATACAATCAACCACGAAATTCTGCTGGCGAAGTTATCAAAACTCGGTACATCGGAAAGATTGACATCATGGCTGTGCTCTTATTTAACAGACAGGTCTCTGGGAGTGAAACTTGATACAAGCACTTCCTGTTTTTTTACGAACTTGTCAGATGTTCCTCAGGGTAGCAACCTTGGACCGCTGCTGTTTGTTCTATACTTCAACGACGTATTGCTTCTACTAGGAGATGGCTGCAGGCTTGCGTATGCTGATGATCTAAAGCTGTTGTTGTGGTACGGACTGCCGAGGATTGTACTCGTCTTCAATCACTCGATTCACTGATTGGTGCCGTCGGAGTAAACTTATGATCAGCATTCCAAAGTGTATGGTTACTAAAGAAGAAGACAACAAATACAAATTTTAAGCACTATCAAAGTAACCTAAAAAAAATGAAGTTTAATGGCATCAAAAATTGTTAACATTTTAAATGATTCATTCTAGGTAACACTAGAAGTACGCTCTGTCCAGTTAGTCTAAAACCACCTGACGTTGTTCAGATATCAGAGACAATAAGTTTTTATTTTGTAACCCCACCCCCACCCTATGCCACTTTGCTGCAATGGTGTAGCATTTTTATGGGCTAGTTGATGATTCGATGGGCAACGTAAATTCGGTCTTGTGTTCAGCAGTCAAAGAAGAATGCTTAGATTGAAGAGTTGGCACATTTTTTGTTTCATTTCAGTGTCCTTTTCAAAAATTAATAACGGGCCCTTTCGATAGAGCACTCCCCCGTAAACGGCATGCAAGATCTTATTATGCTCATGCCGTTCCCTCGTCGTTTGTTAAATCAGCCTAACGGTAAGATGAGAATACTTAAAGTAGGTTTTTATTGTGTTGTGTGTGTGTGTGTGTGTGTGTGTGTGTGTGTGTGTGTGTGTGTGTGTGTGTGTGTGTGTGTGTGTGACCCAACGCCCGCCATCCGGCAGTTTTTATGGGAGAAAAATGTTTGCAGTTAAACGAACTGTCTTCGACTCGACAAACATTTTTAGCCCGGGAGTTGCAAGGCGATAGCTCTGTTGGGTTCCTGTTACCCATTCCAGAATGCCTGGTTACTCACGTCCATTTAAGGGTGACTTTCACTTACAACAAGCTCCGCATTAACACAGTACACACATCAAATGGATATAGGTACTGTGCATACACTTCCATCGTCAAACCATATTGTTTTGAGGATGGCACGTATTAAGCAGTATCGTTCAAATATAGTTATTATCAGATAGATCTCACCGGAAATTGTTGCTGATGTACAATCTTCATTTGTGATGCTAAAGGATGCATTTATGTATCTACAGAAGTAGCACTCTGCTATTCGGCAAATATTTTCACACCATCACAAAGCACGCGAAGATTTTATGATTTCACTGTTTTTTTTTAAAAAAAAAAAGAGAAACGGCGGGGGTTTAATTTGGTTTTTTTAAATAGTTGGAAAAAAAAAAAAAAAAAGAAAAAAAAGTTTTATTAGTGGGTGGGGGTTTTTGTTTGGGTATTAAAAAAACGAGGACAGAAGCAACGCGGTCGCCATATTTTTCTAAGCGAAAACGTAATTATTTTTCTTATTAAACTTTCAATAAACAGTTTATTCATGTCCCAATATTTAAAGCAATCACTGTTGCAATTTTTTATTTGAGTCTAGCACCGACGGATCCTTGTGGATCAACGTGAATCCCGAGGTGCAATTCGGCAATTTGCAATTTGTTCAAAATTGTTGCAGAAATATTTGGTGTACCGCGTGATAACAATCTAAACATTCGTAAATGGATTCCGGTATATTTCTGTAATACTTTTGAACAGTTGTTTCTGCTTAAGTGCAGAATTTAGAATACTTATCCGAATGGATAAATTGTAAAATTGCATGTCTTTTTTGAAGCATTCTATAAAATAAAACTACAAAAAATACCCAATTTTCAGTAAAAAGTAACGATAAAAAATCGGTAATTTTTAACGTTTATCTTCCTTCAATTCCCAAAATTAGGTAATCTGTGTTTACCATTTAGGTATGTGCGCTTTTGAGCGATTATCGGTGCTTTTTATCCAACTTTAGGAATTTATTGTAAGGGGATTAAAATATAAGATGGAGGAGTGTTAAAATAAAGGGGTAGGGGTTTGTAACGTAGGACTACGTCTGTGTTTTCAATACTGTTCAATACGAAGGCAAAAAGTTGAAGAGTCACGAAATGTGTTTAGCTTTTGAACATTTATAACTAAGTCATTTCACGATCGATTTCCAAAATGTGTGCACCAAACGATCGGGACATTTTTTGCACTTCTCCATTATTTAAAACTATTGATTGATACAAGATGATGTCTTACAGTTGCGTTATGCAGAGTACATTAACTAAATGCACAGCATTTTCCTATCACAGATTTCAAATGTCAGTAAGGGAGGTCTCATTTGCAGCAATGAACGATATATAAAGGGTACACCTTCGCTAAATGCTTCATTTATTCATTCTCTGCTTGACGATTGAGCAGTAAAGTTCGTTCTTTTTTCGCTCGTTTGTTCGTGCCGCGATTTCGGGCCCTTCTCGTGCCTCTCCGACGCTTGGCCACCTGTTCAAGGTGGCAAGCTTCAAAGCTGAGCTGCAGGAGTTGGCAGCAAATCCATCGACACTGATGACTTGCAACTTATGACAGCTCTATGGAGAAGATCATTATGTATTTCAGCAAGATGGCGCGCCAACTCACACCGCTAATTTTGTTTAGGTTTGGTGTAGGGATGATTCGAAGGATTTCCTGGTGAAGAATGAATGGCCTCCGGAACGCTCTCAGGAACTGAACTCATTTGATTATTTCGTTTGCTATCCAAACTGAAGGACTCCAAATTCTCGATTTTGGACCAGTTTCAAGGTAGTTATCCAGACAATTTTGGGAGGATATGCCCATGGAATGAGTACGTTCCGCCTGTGACAGTTTCTAAAAACGTTTGAGGTTGGTAAAGAAAGTTAAAGGAGAAGTCATTCCGAAAAATTGGCTTGTAGAAATCTACATAAAGAGTACTTTCCATAAATTTTTTTTTTTTTTTTGTCTTGATTATCGAGATTTTCAGCCTTGGGCTGGTTCATCCGTCGTAGTTACTCAAATTCCCTTTTGGGTATTTTCTAACTGTTCGGAGGTGAGATTCGAACTCGTGACTTTGGCGTGAGAGGTATGGATGTTAACCACTACGCCAGCGTGGCCCCCACCCCATAAAATATATCAAGAAGATCAATATAGCATCTGCGTTATTTCAATGCATTTTGCAATTGTATTCGAATTTAGTGATCACGGTATATGTTTCATCGTCCTGTATGTTTGGTTAAGGGAAATATGTTTTGGCCTCTTTTCTCTTTCAGGCCCTTTATCATCTCGGCGAGATTTCTTCTGGGCTTTGAATGACTTTAGTCCACATCTCACTTTAATGTTCTACACAGTTGACCTAGCTACATCCACTTTTTCGCAACATCTCTGAACGACATGTTGGGCTTCCTCTTGTATACTTTCACCACTTGTTTTTCATCTTGTTTGTTGCGTGTTCCCCTTTTCGACTGCCTGGTTGGCTTCCTCTGAACCGTTCTGGTTTGTAGAAGTTTGCTATTGACATTTGACACCGTTTGTTGCGTTACCCCGACCGAATTCGCGATTGTTTTCTGTAAACGATTTATTATTTATATATTATTTCCGAAATAGCCCTTCGTATAAAGCTGAGTGGTATGTACATAGAACCTCCGTTACTGGATGTAGATAAACCGAGTTATTCAGCATAATATGAGTCTGAATGATCCATTGAAAGCGAGATCTCCTCCGTTTCGTTTTGTTACTAAACAGTTTCAACTAGAGGAGCGGTCATTAAATGCAGCGATTCTCAATATCATGAAAAAGGCGTTCGGCAAAATTTGTGAAAAAATGGTCAAGTGTGAAGCAAGAATCGCAAAAATTAACGTGAACTACAATTCCGAAGATAAAACCAATTATTGACCGGAATCGCTGGAATTTCAGCTGCAGCTAAGAAATTGAACTCAAGGTAATTGGTCCGCTGCCTCAAGCCTGTCAAAGAGAAGCAAAATCAAATAATTTTCCACGACTAATGCTTCGTGTTAACAGAGTTGGAAATATTGCTAACGTGATCAGTAACCTATTTGCAGTTAACTTGCAGGATGTTAACATAACTCATAACAATGATCGGGGCTATGAATACTGCTTACATCTTCCTAATCCCTTGATTGCTATTGGAGTTGATGATATATCTCTTAACGAAATCTTATTTTCTCTTGATTCTTTGGAAGCATCCAAAGATGCTGGACCAGAAGCTTCACCGCCAATCTTTTTTGAAATCAGTGTCGAAGAAGTTAGCAAAACCTTCTTAATGCAATGGATAATATAGATTATGTTGGAGCATTTTACACCGACTTCAGTTAAGTATTTGATAGAGTTACGAATAATATCCCGTTGTTAGTTTTTGTATAAGCTAGTATTCAACCGCTTCATTAAATTAGGTTCAGTCATACTTAATCGGATTTGAATTTTAATTATCCGTACAAAACAATGTACATGTCATATGTGAGCCCATATTTATGAATATTATTGTAGTGCCTGCTCAAACGAGCACGCATGTAAGCGCTAACGAATCAGTACAAAAACAGTGTTTTACTTTTTGCTCTACGGAAGATAGGCTAGAAAGTGAGAACAAGTTGCCTCTTATGAGGCTGGGTGATGGGTTCAAAAAGCGAAGGAACCATGCTATGATAACTTTCATAATTGATGTTATAGCAATCACTATAAAATACATCTAAAATGAATTTTTTGAAAACATGCGAGCAATTGGGTTTCAAATAAATAGGCATTAAATATATATTATAATTGAATCTGGTCTACGTTTCACTTACGAAAATAAATAAATAAATATCAAATGATAAAATTATATTCAATTATATTTTGAAAAAACCATCTGTCCCTTAGTACGTTTTATTGAAAAAATGCACTATTTATTCTTCCGTTATCATGATCTTTTATATGATGTTATAGAGTTTTTTTTTCTCAGCTAATTCAGTCTATGAGTAACTCCATTTTTACGAAACATGTTTTAGGAAAGTCGTCTCTCGCATTGAGTTCAATTTGTGGCTATGCATAAGTTTTTGACAGTTTTTTGTTGCTGATTGTTATTCCTCTACAGGCAACTTGTCGCTGCACGTCCCCCCTGGGGGCGCTCTTAGACTTGTTAACATTCAACTCATTAACCGAATAGTAAAACTAATGGTTAACGATAGATAATGTTAACATATTTGACTCATTATGGAACAATTAATGTGATTAAAAGAGTTTACCTTTCGAATATATTTTGTTTAACAGTCCGACGGTAGAATACTCTTAGTATGAATCATCATCTTGTCGCAAATCGATGGGCGTTTCAATGATAATGGAAATGCAGTACATTTGAACGACGTCATATTTACGCTTTTAAGCCGTACATCCAACGATCACTTTTCATTTCGTTGAACTATCCCGAATTGCCATAAAATTAAAAAAAAAGCAATCTGAGAAATGAGTTCAAGATGAACACTCGCCGATAAGAAAACACCCGACAAAAAAAGGAATCCAGTACACATTTATTCCTGATAAAGACAGACCCGAGAAGAAAATGTAATCATGCAATATTTGCCGTAGACAAAGTGAGTGGGAGTAACGCAAAATTCTTGACCTCGAAGAAAATCAAAACCACTCTTCTTGTTATTGCTTACTTTCGATGCTGCTGGCTCTGGCTGGATGATTGGCTGATCAATTTATTGCGTGTAAATCGCAAAAAAAAAATGAGTTGCCGATGGCCGCTGGTTCGCTTACGAGGGGCACAATTATAATTACTGCAACTGTTTCAGATATTTGTTTCTTCTTTTCACTGCTCTTTCCACCTCTCTTCCACTCGGATAGCAATATAAAAAAATATATAGAACACTATTAAATTTTTCTTCACAACGGGATTTGAATTTCACTGTTTTCTTCTTCCAATCAGCAACCTGCGGTGATGAGGTAAGCAAAAGAAACATTCAGAAAAATCTCAACTATGCTTGGATCTTGAATGAATCAAAGGAATTAACACTACTCTTCATGGGCCTGCAGTGCGCTGTCACTTCCTCAATTTGTTTTCCAATATTGTCTCGACTATGGATAGCTTTTTTTTACGTAGTCGTCATCACCGTCGCCACAATTACACACTACTCGTTAAATGTATATGGCATAGTAGGTACGAGGTCTAGGTATATTTACAACGCGCACCATAAACGCGAACCGGAGGACGGCGAGCTCTCTTTATTCATTGAGCAGTGGCTCAACATCTCGATTCGAATGCCGTGGCCGACGTGCTGATGCAACACAAACATAGCGGGATTCCTCACTTTGACATTTCTCGCTGCCATCACGGCATGTAAACATCGCGAACCGCACACCCACACATCAACGGTGGAACAGTGTTGCCTGAAGCACTGGAACAGCTGACAAAAAAAAAACGATTGCTTTATTTTGTTGAATGAAAATTGAATTCACTTCATAAAATAGAATTATATCATATTTAATATTGTTCGTATTGAGAAAACTTGGAAAATTTTAAATTAACGTTTGAACAAACTGAAACATTTTTCAAACTATCATTATTAAACTCTAGCAAATTTATGTATGTCTCACACTCGCTGCTTAAGGAGTCCGTAGTTCGGAGACGAAATTACCCTATCTGTCAAAAGATACGCTTTTTCAAGATGAATTTAAAGGTATCGGCCCGCGTTTACTAGTTCGAAAGTGTTTTTGATTTTTTTTTAAATTGAAATTGGACTTCACTTATTAGTTTAAAGATTTCTAGAAATTTTTCAATTACAATCGTTTAGAACAATTATAATTATTGTAGTTATCTATTCGTGTTTTTTAACGGAAGCGATTGTTCGTATGGTATCGATAGATGTAGTCATAACCGAGCTTAATGAAAATTTCCTTGCACAAATCAGGCAACACTGTTTCCCCATTGCTGACAGACGGCGACAAACGAACATACGAAAGCGAAAACGAAGAGGACACTGCTCCGTGCTCCGCTCCAGAGAGCACACACAAACACATACACCCTTAGCCAAAAGTCACTGTCACTCGCACACTGCAGTAGATTTTCAGCCCACTTTTTCAACGCACAAAAATATGTGCCACAAAAAGGAAAATCGCTGGACTTCTAGGGCAGACTTTTTTCTGTTGCTGCTATCAATCTACAATAAAGTATGTGGAGAATAACTCTCGACGTTCTTCAAGATACAGAGAAAGCCTAAAACGACATCCATTCAGCACTTGAATTACAGTTATTCGATGACAGTTCTTAACACTTCAATAGACATTTACCACACAATAAAAGCTTCGTAACTGCAAGTTTTTTCACAGCATATTTCTAAGTAATATATCTTTGAAACGTCTGGAAACTTTACCGTGACTAATAGGAAATGTACGAACAGAAACAAAAAAACGCGATCAGGTCTACAATGACCTCTTCACCTGCTGACGAACGACGAGAAACTGACACTGACACAACAAAACCGATCCACCTCCTCGGTGGACTCTCTAAAATCAAAAAAACTGCCAGCATATTAAGGAACAAATGGAAACAATACTACCGGCGTAGTTTTGCAATGTTAAAAATTAACTCGAATCCGGTGGCCTGTACACTGAGAATAATTCCATCCCGCATAATCATAAACCATTCCTGGACCATTTCCCTTATTGTTGACGACCGTTTCCGTTATTGTTACGATATTAAGCCTTATAGTTGACCACTATAAACTAACAATCATCTAAATGGTTTTAACAACATGTCAGACTTTTTTTTGTTTCTGTACTATCGAGATTTTCAGCCTCGGGCTGGTTCATCTCCCGCCATAGTTACGGAAACACCCAAGGAAACACCACTTTGGGTGTTTTTCATAACTTTTCCGGGGGTGAGATTTGAACTCGTGACTTTGACGTTAGAGGTCTGGATCCAATATTTCAGATGGCTAAAGGCCAAATAACAATTTGCTGAATGTTAAGTTCAGTTACCATAAAAAATGGCAATTTTCACGAGCAACATTTTTGCTGTACTCTATGCCAAAAAATTGGCATTTAATCCAGACCGAGTGCAGACAATAAAAAAAACCTTTCAATTACAATATGGCATACATTAACAATGTTAATGTAGAGGTTATATGGTGAAAACGAGATTAAACTATTTGATAACAATAACAAAAAATGTAATATCGACAAAGATTTTTCATTAGGGCCTAACTGACAAACGTTAACAATGGCTTCTTCCGTAAATTTCTCGTGTCACAAAGGCTACCCAAGTAAGCCTTCAATTATATCCGATAGGTGAAATCTTCCTCTTCAAAATGACCGTGGTGGATTGATTATGCGAGTTTTGAATGACGAGAAATTCGTGGAAAAAGCCATTGTTTACGTTTGTCAGTTAGGCCCTAATGAAAAATCTTTGTCGATATATCTTACATTCGTAATCAAGTTTTGACTATAAAGCAAATTGTTTTTCGTTATGCGAGATGGTTGTACCAACAATCAATATGCAACTAGCGATTTGAAATTGGTTCACTGTTGTAGAACCCCTTGGTCCGAAGTTCACCTTGAAGCCAGCACCTAACTATACATATTTGCGCCTTTGTTTTGATTTGCTGTGTTATTTTGACAGAATATTTGAGAGTGTGTTCGTGTGAGTTCATTATTAGGGGCGTATTATTAAGCTTGGGACCGAGCTTGGGACCGATGTGCTAGTACTGACTGAACCAAGAAAAACATCGTATTTGTTCGGGACCTACTGGTCTTAGAGTTAGTCTATGGTTGTACCGTTGTACCAACAATCAATATGAAACTAGCGATTTGAAATTGGTTCACTGTTGTAGAACCCCAAGTTCCGAAGTACACCTTGCAGTCTGCACCTTGCTATAACTCTTGCGCTTTTCAGTACCTTTCGGTATTAGTATCTTTGGCTTTGTTTTGATTCGCTATGTGATTTTAACAGAATATTTGTGGGTGTGCTGGTGTGAGATACGTTATTAGGGGCGAATCATTAAGCTTGGGACCGGTGTGCTAGTACTTCTCGAGCCAAAAAATATATTCATTTTCTTCAGGACTAACCAGCCGCTGGTTGTACCGACAGTTAAATCAACAATCAATATGCAACTAGCGATTTGAAATAGGTTCACTGTTGTAGAACCCCTACACAGAAAAAAATCTTGTAGAAAAAACTACCATTCTACGCGACTATGCCTATCTTTAAAATTACCATGAAATGTTAGTCAAATTTGCTACGTTTATGGTAAAACCTTCAACATTTGTGGTATATTTGACGGACCTCATATTTATATCAACCGCACCATGGTCGATATAATCGCAGGCATGGTTAAATCAAACGCATTTATAGTCAGGTGAAAATTGTTGGTGTTTGCGCTTAATTTAACCCTCAAAATGGTAGTTTCTACTGCTGTTTTTTTTGCGTGTAGGTCCGAAGTACACCTTGAAGCCAGCACCTAACTATACATATTTGCGCCTTTGTTTTGATTTGCTGTGTTATTTTGACAGAATATTTGAGAGTGTGTTCGTGTGAGTTCATTATTAGGGGCGTATTATTGAGCTTGGGACCATAGACTAACTCTAAGACCAGTAGGTCCCGAACAAATACGATATTTTTCTTGGCTCAGTCAGTACTAGCACATCGGTCCCAAGCTCGGTCCCAAGCTCAATGATTCGCCCCTAACAACATAGCTCACACCAACACATTCTCAAATGTTGTGTCAAAATAACATAGTGAATCAAAACAACAATCAAGATACTAGTACCGGAAGGTACCGAAAAGCGCAAGAATTATTGCAAGGTGCAGACTGCAAGGTATACTTCGGACCTAGGGGTTCTACAACAGTGAACCAATTTCAAATCGCTAGTTGCACATTGATTGTTGTTGGGACCGAGCTTGGGACCGATGTGCTAGTACTGACTGAGCCAAGAAAAAAATCGTATTTGTTCGGGACCTACTGGTCTTAGAGTTAGTCTATAGTTAAATCATGGTCAGATGATGACTTTTGCATATGATGGTAACAATAATCATGAAAATTGTCGAATTCACAACATTCTTGGAATTCTTGGCTATAGTCAAGGTAACAAGGACTATTCCAAAATCATAGTAAATGTTGAATCAACTATGCTTAATGGTCATTTTGACCATGATCATAGTGTGTTCAAAATCAATTATTCCCAATTATAGTAATATTGGCTATCAAACAGTTCCTGTGTACGCGCACATGTAATAAGCAAAGCAATATAACAAAAACTATGATAACATCTTATGATTTTGACGTAGAAATGTCAGTTTTCAATACTGGGGTACACTTTGCGAGTGTGAAAGGTTGAAGCGTCATGAAATATGAGTAGATTTTGACCGTTGATAACTCAGTCATTTCACGATCGATGTTTATATAAATCGATCGGGACATTTCTAGGGTTTTTTTTTTCATTAGGCCGAATCTACAATTGAGAGATTCTCTCCGGGGAAAGTGCTACGTCAAACTATTTTGTTTTATTCGTTTGCTCCGTGATTGTTTATTGTGTGCGCTATAAAACGTATATCGAATTCGGGGTTGAACCTAGGTTGGAACTAGTTCCAACCTGCGATTCCCAAACTTATTGTCAGTGCAAAGCTCAATCCGATTCGAATTACAAATAAAACCACACTATACACTAATGTTCAACACACAACAAGCCGACCCAATTTCGATACCCGATCCAGTTTGGAACTGGATCAAACACGAATTCGCTATTAATTTTTCAACCGATTCCAGTCTATCGATGATGGAATATTGGCTCTATATCCAACAATCAATATACAACTAGCGATTTGAAATTGGTTCACTATTGTAGAACCCCTTAGTCCGAAGTACACCTTGAAGCCAGCACCTAACTATACATATTTGTGCCTTTGTTTTGATTTGCTGTGTTATTTTGACAGAATCTTTGAGAGTGTGTTCGTGTGAGTTCATTATGAGGGGCGTATTATTAAGCTTGGGACCGAGCTTGGGACCGATGTGCTAGTACTGACTGAGCCAAGAAAAAAAATCGTATTTGTTCGGGACCTACTGGTCTTAGAGTTAGTCTATGCTATATCGTTACTCGATTGTCAAGTCCCAGCGTTTAAAAGTTAGTGTGGCATAAATTCAATTACCTCAGTAAATTCACTATAAATGACCCATGTTATCGGGAGGAAATGCTTCTGTTCAATAAATGGCATTTGTATCATGATTATTTCCACAATTCAGCATTTATAATAAACGTTTGAACCGATTTTTTTATCTGAACCTACACGCAAAAAAAAGTTGCGGTCGAAATTACTATATTGAGGGTTAAGTTAAACACAATGCACCCACAATTCTCAGCTGACTATAAAACGATATTAAAACAACCATATAAGCGGTCATTTCTACCATGTCGCAATATCTTTGCTTTGGAGTATTTCTACCATGTTTGTGGTAATTACAACCGTATAAACGATGAGAAATTTTATTATGATGGCAGTTAAATTTACTACAATTCAAACGCCATGGTTTTTTTTTTTCATAGTAAATTTGACCCCACTAAAAATAAAATCTTTTTACTACAAAATTATGTTCGGATCTGTGATAAAATAATAAAGAAGTCAGCTCTGCTTGTCAGAATAAAAACCAAGTGCTCCGTAATAGAAATTCCCTTTCTTAGGCTTGCGTGTCCGAATATAATACACCAATAGCGTAAATTGCAAAACTTAAAAACTTTAAAACCTTAAACAAAATACTTCTTAAGCCTAATAAATTTGTTTGTACTTATTGCATACATATTTACAGGAGGGCCATCAAATAATGTAACATTTAAAACGTTGTAATCGCGTTTACATCCGAGCACTTCTATTGATGCATAATGGTAGGAGTACCCACCAACAATGCATTCCTGACACGTTATGAATAAATCATTACCGAACACGAGCAAGTCTTTGACTTCAAAAATTTCAATTTTTCGAATGTTGTAATCTCATCTAGTGACAAAATCTCCAATTTTGTATATTGTACCTTTATATTTTGCTTTTTTACACGCATATGATTCATCGGGAATTTTATCTTTAGTAGATACATTCTTATAATATGGCAACTCAGATGCTTTAATAAAAACAGCATTTTTATATGATATGTCGTGTTCATTTTCAGACAAATTTTTCATATTTTGCATGAAATATAAATCAGCCTTTATGCATAGTGTCAGACATATGTTTTTTCTTGATGTGATATTACGACTGTATTGTTTGAAAACTTGGTGCATGGCTTCAAATCTAAAACTCCAAGTATATCTAAGTGGTCCAATTTTCCTTATTATATCCACATAATGCAACAAAATATGAAATTTAGGTTTCAAGGTAGCACCGAACAATTTTTGGTATAGCGTATGATGGTAAATGATTTGTTCCTGAAGTATATCTAACATTTCTGCATCAAAACTGGGAAAAATTACAATGTCTGCCAATTCAACTAACGACATCATGAAGCTCCAGACTCTATCATTTTGCGGAATCAAATCACCAAAAATTAATGGAAAGTATCGGACAAGAAGCATCATTTCATGGGCGGTCAGTTTAAATGATGATAGTTTGATTTGTTTTAGTGTAATTATCTTAAATGTCTTTTGTTTTTCTGTGCTACCATAATTAAACATTTTTATGCGATAATTAATGATATTTAATGAAATGTTTAGTGTTGTTATCATATATTTTAAGACAAAGGTAAGATCATAAGCACATATACCAAGTGAAAAAAAATCGTGCATCACATCCACCGCACCGAATTCCCCAGCATGATGGAATTGCAGTTTGTTAAAACCACATTCTTCTTTAATTCCTGATTCTTTGACGTTTTTCGTCAAATCAGTATCATAGGTTTCCTTAGTTCGATTTAAATTAGGGTTCAAAATAACATCCTTCTGATAGTCATACTTATTCAGTTTGCAAAATCTACAATACAATAGAGAATTGAAAGACGTAACATATCCCATTAGTAAATTCATCCCTAAATTATCGCCTAGTATTCCCATTAGCACAAAATAAACCTTTACAACTTTGTTCTCAATGATCAATTCGATCCCATCTTGTTCAAGTTCAATCATGATATCAACTAGGTCATTCAATGCTCTGGATGGTCCACGCAACATCTGAAGCTTTAATGAAGCCAGCAACAAAAATACAACTAAGTCGTGATAAATAGTGTGAAGGAATAGTCGGTAAGCTGTAATAAAGTCCACAGACTTTGTGTGTTCCTGAATGAGCACCGATAGCGTCATTGAGCTCTGCCTCATCGGAATACAAGAAAAAGGGTATCACTAACCGATCGCCATACAAGGGCCTCACTGTTTTCCACAAGGAACCGTTTACAACATTTGATATTTCGATTGTCTGCTCTAGTCTAGTCATATTTTGAATAGTTTGTTCAAAAATGGATCCAGTTTCAAAAAACTTCTTTAGTTGAAATTTGATTGGTGTCAGACAACCTTTCGATACAATGTTCCCGTCGTCGTCTTCATACTGAATATTTTGAGGAGACTCTCTCATGTTCAAACTTTCTAATTGGTTATTAAGCTTGTGTTCCGTACATATGAAATTGAAAGGATCGCGTAAATCACTTAACAGCTCTGCATTTATTGCATCTTCTTGAATATTAGTAATCTTACTTAAAGCATCTAATATTGGTAATACAATGGCTTCCGTAATATTATGCTGAAGCTCAATTATATCTTTCCTGGTTAAATTTTTTTTACTGTGTAAGCTTATTGTAAAATTTAAGAAAACCTCTCTTAATTTACTCCTTATTTCTAATATTTCTTCTTCTTTACTTTTTGCTGTAGCATCATTTTTTTCGTTATCCTCTGCTTCATGGCCATTCTGATCCTTTGCTTCATAACCATTTTTATCGAATTCACTCAAGACGGCCTCGACGATAGGCCCTTCGTATTCTCCGAGGTGCACGTCTTCGTTATGGACTTGTAATGATGTACTGCTACATTGAAATAATGCCTGATGACGAGATTTTATGTGGCGCTTATACCGATGCATATCCTTGAAGAGCGTAGCTGGTGTACATGCAGTGCATTTATGGTTTGAAATGGTAGGAGCTCCATGCTCAATTTGAATGTGTTTCAATAAATCATCAACACTTTGAAACAAGATGGGACACAGGTAGTAATCCATTACTTACGACCTTCTTGGCGAGCTTCAAGATAGGCGAAAAGTTGCAAGAGCTGGCTGTTTTTCGACTTTCTCTTGTAATCGATTCCGTAAAAGAATCTGGTCATGAAACACCAGAAGGCTTCACAACTGTCGGGAAAGTTGTAGTCCAGAGCGTATTTTAATTTTATAACCACGTCCATGCATCGCACGAAGGTCGGCAATCTATACTCAAATTTTCCGGTCACGACATAAAATGCCTCAATATGTTCAAAGCTGCCTATAGCATAGATGCGTGGTGTAAATGCAATTTTCGCTGTTTCGCAATCCTGCCGCAATGTTTTAAGGTCATCAATGTACTCGTCGGTCGTATCGCAAATGCAGCAAACTTCGAATTGTGCCTGCAATATCGTGGGAAGCTTCCCACTAGTGCTTCGCGTGGGTTTGATTAGTGCTTGGAAAACGAAGCACAGAATCAAATCACAACCATCTAGGATTAGGAGAAAACATTGATTAGGTATTATTAATTAATTTTTGATTCGTTTATTTGTACCTTTGCAGACCGTAGCTTTCTCTAAAAGGTCCAAAATCCGTTGAGTGCGATCGTCTTTGATTTCGTTGATTCGGATGTAATTTAAGAAATTCTCGGAAAACAATTCCCAATCATTGAACAGCTTTTCAGAATTTCCGAAAAGATGTGCGAAGTCTGAATCGATCTGTGAAAATAAAAGAATAACAGAACTATTTTGTAATTTGGAATTTCACTATTATTATTTTAGTCATGGAGTTAACATGTGCACGTTAGGACCTTTTCAAAAGTTGGTGTACAATTTTCAGTTAGATTCTTGAACGCAATTACATATTTACTTAAAATTAAAAAAAAAAAAAATTCAAATGATTGGAATATGTCCAATTATTATTATTCTGAAACCTTTGAATTACGACGCGAGGAACGATGTAAAAATTTACACGGATAGCATCATAGGGTTTGTTTTATTCTTAAACATATACGTTTAAGCATTTAAATGGAATGAAAATTTTCGTACGATTTTTAAGGCAATCCAATGCGTAAACATTCAGATTATAACTTAGGGTAAAATTTACCCTATATAATCAATGCGAAATATTTTTCTACGTGTATACTCAATGTTTACACTATTTGTGCTTATTGAAAAGCTGCTCGATTCTAATCGTAATTTAATTTCATTTTCCAAGCGTTCCGTTCTAGTAGTTTTGTGTACACCATACCAACACAAACATCCTCTTCGAAGGACGCCTGGCATTATTATTTAACATTGCATTCGTAACTGTTGTTCAATGCTTCATCAACACAATATTTATTATTGTTCAATAGTGTTTTAAACGGCTAATTCTTATCGAAACATATTGATAAAAGTGCCCACAAAATGCTCTCTTTTCGGCAGCTGGTATGTTTCATCTTATCGCTGCTGTCGTTCCTCTCGGTGTTCTACTCGGTCGGTAAGCTGGGGGTCTTTTTGGCCACGCCTGTGCAGCGCGATTTTAAACATATCCTATTGAACAACGTCCTGGATGATCGAGCCTTACTGAAAGCAACACTCTTCTCACTGTGTTTCAACTCTATCTGGATAGTGCTGTTTGTGATACAGCATAGTGCCATGAAAGCGGATCTGGTAAAGAGCTTCTGGCGGAAGCTGGGCCTGGAGATGGCCGAGAGAAGTGTGTACAATATTGCTTCAGCGTATTGTTTATTGGTTCGTGTTGATTGTATGTCTGGTAACTGGTGGTGTTTATAATTGGGTTTTACATTGCAGATCTTGCTCAAGAATTGGAAGACTACCCAATCGTTTCAACTGTGGCATGTCGATGTTCAATCGAGCCCGGCCCTTTGGTGGACATTTGTTTCTGCTCACATCGTTTCGTGGGTTGTGATTTACGGGGGGAGCCTTCTGATGGATTTACCGGAATTGATCGGGTTAAAGCAGATCTACTATGACGTCAATGATTTGGCCCCTCCAATGAGCTACAAATCACGAGAGCTTCGTAGCTTCTATGCCAGACTGAGACATCCTTCGTTCGTTGGCTTGTCGGTGGTGCTGTGGATTACCAATTCTATGAGGTAAGTCGTTTGGAGTTGCTCGTTGAATATTGGTTTAATTATGCTGGACCCGTCTCAGCTTGGATCGCCTGCTGTTGGCAATTATATGGAGTACTTATATGTATCTGTCGTGGAATACCAATAAGACTGATCTCGAATACCAGAAGTATCAGCTCAGCCGAAAGAAGGTCGAGCTCACCAATGTCCAGGAATGATGATGAGGGATGAAAATAGTGGAAAATTATTGAGACTCTAACAGCACCTGTTGCCTCGAATTAATTTATTAATATTTAGTAACAACGCAAAGTGGCTTTCTTTAACATACATGTGTTCGTTTGAAAAGTGTTATATTTCCTAACCTTTAATGTAACGCGTCATTTTTCATCACGTATATTTTTTTTAAACAAAATTTAGCTAAAACAATAATAATACTATTTACAATATCAACGAGTTTGTCCATAGAAGATATGAGAAACATCCTAAAATTTGTCGAAAAGTCAAGGATTGGTAACTCCGATTTAATACCACAATGTGAATTGATAGTCTATGACAGAAACTGGTACTTGGTCTACAAGATTTAGATTTCTTTGATCTGGAGCTTCAATTTAACGAGAATCCATAAACAAATGCCTTGCAAAGATCTTCATTTCATTGTGGTTGCATTATTTAAAACTTGAATACTACTTGTCTGCCTTTAATAATACTATTTGTTTATGGTGGTATACAATGAATACTCATTTAGGGCTGAGATAGTTGGTTATTGTATAAGGATCATTCTGCGCGATTTGCATTCACGTAAAGTTTCAAAATTTATTACACGTCAAAAGATTACAGCTAGATCTTAATGCGAATGTTGCTTGAAATGCCGGTTCAGATTAGCCATGATGGCAGTCCGTTGAAATTCGACCTCCCTTCGGCAGAAATGCCCAAACAGAAACGGACACTGGTACCAAACCGTTTCATGGCAGAATGTGTCCTCCTCGTTGAGGTAGGAGATTTTAAATACGCCCTTGGAGTTCACTGAAATTCAATGACTAAATCATTCAATCAATGATATCTAAAACATTTCTTACGACAAAACAATCCCAGCAAAAAGCACGTCCTATGAGTGGAAGCTACCAAGTATTGGCCACCCTCTGATTCGGGTAGCTGACGAACGGAAAAATGACCCACGGCCGTATTCTTAACATGCGGCCAGTGCGATAGTCGTTCAGTATACTCTACCGAATACTTCAGTGCTCCAAGTTGCCGTGATCAGCAACAATGTTAAAATCCAAGCTGAAAGAAATATCGTTATCATCGAAACGTTGGAACCGTAATTAATGGAATTTTCACACCCACGCGCATGCGCGACCAAACTTACATGGTAGGATTGAGTTTCTTCATTTTGCTAAAATCAGCTACATACTCCCAGACGGCTTCCGGTTTGGTGCGATGGATGATCGTGTCTATTTGATCACTTGCTGTACATTGACGACAGAAGATAGCACAGGGCAACCGAGAAAACGACAATGACTGTTACCTTCCGGCGAGACCAACGGGTGGCGATCGACATATTTGGCAGCTGGGTTCTAGTTGGAAAAAGAAATTCTTCCAAACAACACTCGATCGAGTCTAGCCACGGTGATCTTGTGCTAGCGGTTTGAACTCTCTCTAGCTGCTGAACATGTGCGAGATTGTCATGGAGTGGTCTCACAAGCGTTTCTTGTCGAGGACGAATATGGAACATAAGATAAAAGAATGTAAAATTCGAAAGATAGTCAACGAGTATGCGGGAGAAAAATCCTCTCACAATCACGTCCCTCGAACGCCTGGAGAATATGCCTGGGTTGGTTGATATTTAAAGAACAACATGTGAAAAAGCCCTATAAGCTAGTAACCAAAGCTTTGAAGGCTCGTTTTCCACAAACGAACTTCATCATGCGGTAGGGATAACTTTTCCCTACATATTGTCTTTTTCGAATTATATAAATGGCCTTCGGTTGGCGAGAAACGGGCATACAAAGATTTGTTTTCAAAAGCTTTTGTGGCCTTTTCAAATGTGGCTCTTGATTTATTATCCGCTTTGAAACGCGGTGAATATGCATATCGTCTGAGTCTGAGTCCGGCTGGATTCAAATTTCGTGTAGGGCCTATACTGCCGCTATTCGCATAACAGTCCTCTGTCGATTTTCATCATATTAAGAAAACATTCTGCTGAAGTTTTTAATCGTTTTACAAAAAAAATCTAATAAATTAAATAAAGCTGGAACCTCCCGGAAAGCCCAAAAAACACGAACGCGAGAGCACTTCGAAACAGTGTTTAGACTTGCTGATGCGGAATCGGAAGGACTTTTTGGTGTCGATCGCAGCGAACAGTGTCGAGTGCCCGGAAATGGGTTGAGGCCGGCACGAGTGCTCCGAAGCGGCCTAGGGAGTCTCAAATTGGTCGGAAAGATTTTGGCGTCGGTTTTCTGGGATTGTCATGACATACTCTTCGTGGACTACCTCGATGATAGCGGCAACGGAAAACGGCAAAGCCCGATCAGAGTAAGCCTGCTTGTCGGAAAGAAACCAGGCTAAATCCAAGCTGATTCTAATTGGACATATCGAAGTCATTTGCAACAACTGTCAAACTTGCGTTTTTCCGTTCCGTTTCCGTTATCATTGTGTTTGGGCGGTGTATGGTTACAATAGATCATTGCACGATGGCGTCATCAATGCAGTTTTTAAAGTTCAGGGAGCTTGTTTACGTGGACTTAGAATATTTTCGGTAAGATCGGTCTGAGATTTTGTGCTCTAAATTTACTACGATTGAAGTAAAATTTCCAGAAAACAGACACCAGTGCTTAGTTGTTCAACATTTCCTGAATCTAATCGTACAGAATTCGGAAAAAGCCAATTAAAAATTTCGAATGAACGTTCTAATTCTAACACCTGGTAAACAAGCTCCCTGAACTGTCAAAAAAGTGAGGTTAATACATTCGATGCAATGATCTACTCGTCAAGCGTGAGGAATAAGTAAAGCTGAGAAACTTGACTTGTGGAAAGCAATACCCATCAGCAATCTGTGCTGTGTCCGTCAACATTCACCTCTAGTTGATGTCGGTATATCGAATAAAAAGGAGCTGCTTCAACAAAGCTTTAACCGAATTCTCAAAGGTAACACAATACTAATTATTATAGGATGTGAAATATTGTAGATTTAAAATGTTCACAGCATCGCCTCATTCAGCTATCCAGAAACACATCACAGGTAGGGAACTAACTGGCCCACGACCCACATCAGGTCCGCTGCAGACTTGTGATATGGATACGTTCATCACTGACTACGAACTCCGTCATTTAATTCAGGTTTCAAATCAACATTTTACGAACTCGCCAGTAGAGAATTTCATTCTAGATGACCACAAAATGTTCTATGAAAAAAACGTGGTTAAAACTATTGCAGAGATTATAGACATATGTAAAGAAGCTAAATTTCAGGGCAATAGCGCTTGGAGGTTAAACAGATCAATTAGAATAACAGGAAGCTCTTGCTATGAATTGTATACTTATTATAGCAACAAAAACCCACATTGGACAAAAAAGATACAATCATATTTATGTCCCAAATCCTTGCACACAAAAGCTGTATAGTATGGAAAACAAGTAGAGCAGTTTGCGTACAATAGTTACAAGAAGAAACGAAATCCTTTGATCAGGAAGTGTGGGTTTGTTTTAAGCTCCATTGAACCTTGGATGGGAGTTAGTCCTGACGGTGTAGACCCCTTGAATGGTTTACTTCTAGAAATCAAATGTCCTTTACTTGGAGCAGAGCATGAAATTAACTGGGTAATAGACGAATGTAAAGCTACTAGAGCCTATATTCGTAGAGTGGGTTCAAGAATTGAGCTCAATAGAAAACATAAACATTTTGCACAGGTACGGCTGGCGATGCATGTTTTAAACCTGCCTAAGTGTGATTTTATTATCTATTCTAAGTTTGAGGATGATTTTGCGATTGTAGAAGTTGATTACGATGAAGTTTATACGTTGCAACTGGTGAAAGTTTTAAAAGATATTTATTTCTCTTATATGCTACCTCAAATATCAGGTAGAGAAGCGAACTTTAATGCAGACTAATCTGATTATAATATTAATGTATGTATCATATAAGATATGCCAAACTCCTTTTAAATAGAAATTAAAACTTAGATCAAATTATGTTTATGTTTTTAAAGAAGTAAACGTATGAATTGAATACTATCATAGGGAACGCCTATTAATGACTCGATGATCTTCATCGAAGACCCGCTGATTGTCAAGGATCTCTAGGTCCAGCTATACAGTAATTTTACATGCACATTATCCCCACATAAAAATACCAACACACCAATTTATGTTAATTAGCCCTTTATTCATCGGATTTCCTTTGGAACTACTACAACAGGTAATACTAGGTTGAATGAATCCTGGATACTCAACTGAACCCTAAACTGGACTGGGGGTTCAAACATAACACTTAACACACTGATTGTAAAATGTATTTATTTTCTAAAAATAATGTTTAACAATTCGAGCCTTAAAACTTATCGTCTTGTAGTATGGGGGATGCCAGATTGACTAATGCACAAATAACCATCATTATTTCATTTATGACACCTAATGTGGATATCTCAATTGTGGTTTGCAGTATCCCGAAAAGCTTAACACGTTGAATTACCCGCTCAACATGGATCCTCGCTTTAGCGATGCTCTCATTCAACATGGCATCAGCTGTAGTGTAACGTTCGCTTCGTAGAAATGGTGGTATATGTAGACGAATCCCCTTAGCAATGCACTCATTTTCAATATTAAACCCCTTATCCACCATTATCTCATCACTAAATGGGTCAAATAAAGCGATAACGTTTTGATCGTTGAATATTTGTTTGTCTGAAACTTTGCCGCTATATGCTTCACTCAGAAAACTTATTAATCCCGCAGGGGTAACTCCTATAAGGAACTTGACTGTTCTTTTTCCTTTGTAATTGAAATAGCACGAGATACGACAGTTGATGCACTTAAGTGTTGCTACAGGAATCTCGGCGCAATCAAATATACATCGCACATTTTCAAAATTACCGTTGAAGCACAGAGGAATATTGCGCCTAATTTCTTCACGACTTGGCCAGTAAATAAACTCTCGCATAACTTCAGTTAGAACTTGTAAAGTATGATTAAAGTAATACGATGCAGTTGACGGCGAAATATCAAACAATGTAGAGAGTGCCGCAAAAGAGATATTTTGCTTTAATTTTGTTAAGGTCAAAATAACCTGGTCAACCGCATGAGCCTTGAATTGTTTTTGATATACTTGATCTTCTAATGCTTTAGTTGATACGCAGATGGCATCTAACTGTTTCAATGAAGCAACACCTGTCCAGATACAAGCATCTCTATCAGTTTTAATCAATCTAACGCTTCATTACTTGACAACTGTTGAATTGATGCGATCCCGCATTACCGATGTAGATTTTGGGTTGAATAAGTGCAATCATATAATGCTTGTGGTTACTTGGGTTCTGTAGCTCAATCTGGAGAGAAGATCGATTAAAGGTTATTTATTTTAATTTAAATCCCATTTCCAGGGCTTCCCACAGTCGAAGCCAACGTCGAATGGGTTGGGTCAATCTATCCGTACAATGGGAATATGTGGCATCTATTGACTGCCGAATGGATCACCTCCAAAAAGAAACCAAGCCGGATCGACCTATCGCGAAACTGGAGTTTTCAATATTTGCGGTTGGTCGCACCAGCTTGGTCTCTTTTTGGGGGTGATTCTTTTGGCACTCAATAAATTCCACATATTCCATCTGTTTTTCGTCTTCCTGCAAGAAAAAACAATAAAACTATATTCAATAATCTATTTACCGTAATCGAGGCCCAATTCCTCCTCCAAAAACTACGACTTATATTGCCTTCTTGCGATACCATAATAAATAATTTTCCCAGACAGTAAACATACTGCTGTTATTGGTTGCCAAGGTAGCCACGGTCGTCACCGACAAATTCAAGCCAGTGCTGCCAGAATACTTTAAATCGAGTGATAAATTATACAAGTTGATGGAAGTTGATGCATTCTGAGCAATCGTGAGTTTTATGATCAAATATTAGTGAAGTTGTTTTTTTCGTTTTCTCACACATTTATTGGCATTCCTACCCGAGCAGAAGCAAATAACATGATAACTGGCCTCAGTCCGCATCGAGCTCTCATGCCGTGCGGTTCTATTTTCTTTTGCTGAAGGAAGTATTTTTGCTACCTAAAGCTATAACAAAATCAAACAGCACTTTTCAGTGCTTAACATTACCTGCACAATTTTTATTTTTTACCCTTATTCCTTTTCGATCCTTGTCTGGACCCTACGCGAGGTAATCCGACTTGGATATCGATTTGGAAAATTCCTCTTTGACCCTTCGGATTCTTGTAGAATCTGCTTGGAAGTTGATTAGGAGAAAACGTATAAATTCTAATCATTTTGGAGAAAATGGCGCCTAAACGCAAAAGAAAGGGACAATCTCTGGATTCCCTTTGTAAAAATATTGTTGGAGAATCAATTTGTTTTGGGTGATGAGGAGAATGCCAAGGAGGAAAAATTTGGAACGAAGGGGAAAAAAAAGGCACCTTGTGGGGAAAAAATTGGTTTTTTGGGGGGGGGACAGTTAAAAAATTTTTTTTTTAGGGGGGGGGGGGGGGGGGGGGGGGTGGGGGTATGGGGGGGTGGCATCAAATTCTTTACACATGACACCAAAACTGAACGTCTGTTCAAGGTGGTCTTAAAAGGTCTAGCCAGTGGTGAATCCCTGGATGAGATCAGACAAGAAATTATTAAATTGCTTGGAGTTACACCAGTTCAAGTGATAAAGATGAAAAAGAAATCCCAACCTGGCGATTCTCGCAATGGGATTTCTAACGATTTTTATTTAGTTCATTTTAAATCAAATGAATTGAATAACCTCAAGGCATTGGAAAAAGCCAGCCTTATGTTCCGTGTAGGGGTGAGGGGGGAAAACTTAAGGAAGATGAAAAAAATACACTCACCCAGTGCCGTAAATGCCAGGGATGGGGTCACGGGACGAAAAATTGTCACATGGATGCCAAATGCATGCATTGTGGCGATTCCTCTCACGCCAAGGACAACTGTCCTGTGAAGGATCCCAAAAATTTTAAATGTGCGAATTGTGGTGGAAACCACAAATCCAATTTTTGGGAATGCAAGACTCGCAAAGCGATCTTGAATTCTCGTGCTAAGCATCAGGTAGGGACCGCTTCACGTTCCCGACCAGGTAATTATTCCTCGGCTGTTAACAACGGTCATCGAGGAGGAAATCCAACATTCGTACCGGAAGGTACGATCAATGCCCAACCGTCAAATTTTCCACTGCTATCTGCTGTTAACAATGGTCAGCGAAGTACAAATGTACCCGTAAGTACAAACAGAGCACAAGTTTTCAATGCTCAATTCTTACCTGCTGGTAGCAATGTACAGCAAGGTAATGGAGCTTCCTACGCTGCCGTTACAGCCGGTAGAAACCAAAATTCTACCAGAAATGTTGAAGATTTTGACTTAGGTAGCATAACCGCTCCAAAAATGGATTTTTTACAGAAATCATTAATCGATATGATTAATGGAATGTTAAATACAAACTCCATGTTTGATGCAATTCAAACTGGTATAAAATTTGCAAACAATATTGTCATGACCCTGAAATTCAGCAATGGGTATTAAGACACTGAATATTTTAAATTGGAATGCTCGATCTCTTAAAAATAATGAAGACGAGCTGTTTAACTTTTTACGAGTTCATAACGTGCATATTGCCGTTGTAACTGAAACTTTTCTTAAACCAGGTGATAAAATAAAAAGGGATCCTAATTATTTCGTACACCGCAATGATCGTCTTGAAAGTCCAGGTGGTGGCGTTGCCATAATTGTTCATAGGCGTATCAAACATCAAATTCTTTCTTCATTTGATACCAAAGTTTTTGAAACTTTGGGGGTTTCTGTTGAAACAAAATTTGGTCAACTTACACTATTAGCTGCCTATTTACCATTCCAATGCGTAGGTCAGCAAAAGAATCTTCTCAAGGGTGACCTACAGAAGCTTACCCGTAATAGGTCAAAATTCTTCATTATTGGTGATTTTAATGCAAAACACCGATCGTGGAATAATGCTCAAAGTAATTCCAATGGTAATATACTATTTGATAATTGTTCTGCGGGTTATTACACTATCCAATACCCAAACAGCCCAACTTGCTTTTCTTCTGCCAGAAATCCCTCAACTATTGATTTGGTCTTAACTGATTCATGTCAACTTTGTAGCCAATTGGTTACCCATGCTGACTTCGGTTCGGATCACCTTCCAGTAACTTTTGAAATATCTCAAGAAATAATTTCTAATCCCAACAGTTCTACTTTCAATTATCATAGAGCTGATTGGAACCAATATCAAACATTCATGGAATATAACTTTGATCCTAATATTCCTTTGGAAACTAAAAATGATATCGATAATGCTCTTGACTCTCTGACTACTTCCATAGTTGAAGCAAGAGCTGTCTCAGTTCCAAAATGCGAGGTAAAGTTCAATACAATTATAATAGACGACGATCTTCAGCTTTTGATCCGTCTGAAAAATATCCGTAGAAGACAATATCAAAGAACACGCGATCCCGCCATGAAAGTTATCTGGCGAGATTTGCAAAAACAAATTAAAAAACGCTTCTCTGCCCTGAGGAACAAACAATTCGAAAATAATGTGTCAAAATTAGAGCCGAGTTCCAAACCTTTTTGGAAACTCTCCAAAATTTTAAAGAAACCTCAAAAGCCTATTCCAGCGCTCAAAGAAGGTGATAAAATATTGCTAACAAATGTGGAAAAAGCTCAAAAACTTGCTGAGCAGTTTGAGAGTTCCCATAATTTCAGTTTGGGTCTTACTAGTCCTATTGAGAATCAGGTTTCTCTTGATTATCTGAATATTTCCTCAAGGGAAAATATTTTTGATGAATCCTGGGGTACTGATTTGGATGAAGTAAAAACTATAACTAAAAAGTTAAAAAATATGAAGGCTCCAGGTGATGATGGAATTTTCTATATACTCATCAAAAAACTCCCAGTGAGTACCTTGTCTTTCATGGTAAAATTATTTAATAAATGTTTTCATTTGTCATACTTTCCTGGCAAATGGAAAAATGCCAAAGTTGTTCCAATTTTGAAGCCCGAGAAAGATCCAGCTGAAGCTTCTAGCTACAGACCAATAAGTTTACTTCCTTCAATCAGTAAACTTTTTGAAAAGCTAATTTTGAATAGAATGATGCTTCACATCAATACAAACTCAATTTTTGCAGATGAGCAATTTGGATTTCGCCATGGCCATTCAACTACTCATCAACTTTTGAGAGTTACTAATTTAATTCGTTCAAACAAATCTGAAGGCTGCTCAACTGGAGTTGCTCTTCTAGACATAGAAAAAGCATTCGACAGTGTTTGGCATGAAGGTTTGATTGCTAAATTGAAAAACTTTAATTTTCCGCTCTATATTATAAAATTAATTCAAAATTATTTAACTGACAGAACTCTGCAGGTAAATTATCAGAATTCCAAATCTGATCGACTACCTGTTAGAGCTGGAGTTCCTCAGGGTAGCATTCTTGGGCCGATACTATATAACATTTTTACTTCCGACCTCCCTGATTTGCCTCAGGGTTGTCAGAAATCCTTGTTTGCTGATGACACAGGCATCTCCGCTAAAGGAAGAAGTCTTCGTGTCATTTGCAGGAGACTACAGAAAAGTTTGAACATTTTCTCTTCTTATTTACAGAAATGGAAGATTTCTCCCAACGCTTCCAAAACTCAACTAATAATATTCCCACATAAACCTAGAGCTTCTTTTTTGAAACCTAGTAGTAGTCACATCGTTACTATGAGCGGTGTTCCAATTTCCTGGTCAAGCGAAGTGAAATACCTTGGTCTATTACTTGATCAAAAATTAAATTTTAAAAATCACATTGAAGGCATTCAAGCCAAATGTAATAAATATATAAAATGTTTATATCCTCTTATAAACAGAAAATCCAAACTTTGTTTGAAGAACAAACTTCTAATATTCAAACAAATTTTTAGACCGGCCATGCTTTATGCTGTGCCAATATGGTCTAGTTGTTGTGCTACTAGGAAAAAATCACTTCAAAGGATTCAGAACAAAGTTCTGAAAATGATTTTGAAGCTGCCACCCTGGTTCAGTACTATTGAATTACATAGAATTTCGAATGTTGAGACTTTAGAACAAATGTCCAACAAAATAATTAATAATTTCAGACAAAAATCGTTGCAATCTTCTATTGCAATGATTAATTCCCTTTATGCTTAATTAAGATTAATGTTAGTTTGTTTTTAGTTTTAAGATTATTATTGTTATACTGACACGCAGGAATAAAAACCTGTTTAAAATACTGAACTGCTAAGGCATGAACAATGTAAACAAAATTAGATACATATTTTAACAATTAAGGTTGATACGTTACGGTAGTAGCTGGAGCACCTAGATTAACATGAAATGTAAATATGAATAAATTTGGAACAAATAAAGAGTTAAAAAAAAAAAAAAAAAGTTGGGTAAGACTCACCAGGTAGTCGGTTACTTATCGTCTACGGTTGGCACTGTAGATAAGAGTGCAATCGTGTGCAGTAGTTTACAGCGTGTACATCATTGGTTGTACCATTTGGAGCTACTCACTGAACTAACAACGGTGGTCATCGGAGATAGTGATAGTGGTGAGGGGTCGACTTTGTAATTCAAATAAAACAACATTGCATAACATCGATGTATCAATATTTTCAATTTCCAGAGTTCTTACTAGGTTGCCAGCAGATCATTCTGACTACATTCGACAGCTTGGAGAAAATATCTGATTTGCTTCTGTCGAAGGAAAAGGACATCAAACTGATAGTTATTGACGAAACCAAAAATGAGCAGTGTGCGATATCAATATTAACTTTGGTTGCAAAATTTACCAACGCTGCTAAACTGTTCCTATCAACTCATAATCTATTGGACGATTTGATTCATCTTTCTCTGAGGCTCAAACTGTGCAATTTGCAATTCCATGGCGAAACGCTGAAAGAATTACTTGAAGGAGCAATTGCACAGCATCCGCTTTCAAAGTCACGCAAGTTAAAGTTATTCTTCTTGACACGAAACGTTCTGCTCAGAAGGTATCGATCTGATCACAAACACATCCTTCCGTTGATAGATGGTAGCGAATTTATGTCCTGTTTTGCTGCATGGAAAACTGCCAACGGTATGGAGCACAGTCAGAGTCCAGTTTTGTTGGAAGATTCTCAAATTTTGGTTGGACCAGAAGTAATAGAGAATACCAGTGGACTGATGTTTGATCAGGAATTAGAAAATAATTATACCTCTTGTGATACCAGTTTGAATAAGGCAATCGTTGACGCGGAGAGTTCTGGAATCGGAAGGGATTTGTCACATGAGACGGACAATGGAAGTGATCTTTCTGCTTCCACGGTTGCATACAAGGTCAGTGAGCCCTTGTTTGACTGCGAGCAGAGCACAGAAGAAATGCCTAAATTGGTATTGGAAAGTTCCGACTCGGAAACCAAATCTCCAGTTGATAAAGTTGGAAAATCGCTTCTAGCAAAGGCTACAGGTAATGTTTCACTAGCATTTGGCAATAACTGTTAGATACAAATTAAAATATATATATAAATACTTTATGTTTCAGAATCCGAAATGACTTATTTAACACCCAACATAGAAGTACCTGAAACAGAACGATCATCACAAGCTACAGAGCAGCAAACCGATTCGGAGGGATACCTTGAATTTGGCCAGGCTTTGGTTCAGCCCAGCTCTCAATCGGAAAACTTGTCGGAAGCTTTAGTTCGTAAGGCAGCCACAGTCCTTGCGGATGACAAATACAACTTCCCAATCGATCGATTGCTTCGACGGAAATCTCCTTCCTCGTCATCGACGGATCTCGAAGTCCTTTCCAAAGAAAACACTATTCCTAACCAACCTATCTTGATATCCAGTTCCAGCTCGAACGGACGAGATAAATCTCCGGATTTATTTAGTGACACCGACGAGGAATCTGACGAAACTGTCCAACTCGGTAATCAAGACGATTCTCTTATGAATCTTTTGCTCAAAAGTCCAGTTAATTTGGAAAAAACGTCCAAACCGAACGCTCCGAAAGCATTACCAAAGTTTCTACGAGCCACCGTAAGCACACCCATTTCTAAGCTGCTACACGGTTCGCTACACGAAGAACCAGATCTCTCCGGGGAACGATCTTCCACCAACGACATATTCGCCGATCTCACCGTTAAACATCCGGACGCAAACCGGACGGATGTTTTCGAAATCACCGACAACAACGCCTTCGGTAATCGTATCCAAGTGCACGCCGAAAGTGACAGCATGTCCCCGTTACGGGATTCTGACGACGTACAGTTTGTAAGTTTCCTTCGTGGGCCCTCCAATCCAAGTGAAATCGTTGACCTGGACACGGAAGTGTGCACTCCAAAGAGTCAGAATGGCCCTCCTCCAAATAGACTAAAGAGAACGCCGTCTTCGAAAGGATCGCAGTCTTCTACACCACGAGGATGGCTTACGAAAGGCAACCGTTCTTCTGACAGTGGGGCGTCACCTAGGACCCCAACAACCGGGCGGAAATCTACCTCCACCGAAAGATCAAAGAGCACCGGGAGACGGTCAATCGGAAGCAGCAACGTCAAGCGTAAGAAGCTGGAAAATTGGTTCCGCGATGATGACTGTGATGACTTCGAAGATTGTCAGCGGATTTCGAGTAGTGTGAATCGGAGGAAATCCGCTCCTAGCAGTAGTGCAGGGTGCAGTAAAAGGATCTCGCCTAGGAAAAAGTGTTTCCAGGACCGAATCTATCAGAGATATAATCAAATATTGGTGTCACCAAGCGGAGGGGATAGCGATTTTGAGTGAAACTAGCGGTTGTGGTTAACTGTTGCACGTATTTTAACAAATGACAAAATTTTATTATTAGACTTTTTTCGTGGAAATGTACTGTTATGTTGAGTATTATTTACTTCATTATATTGAGCTCTTGGTAGATGAGTTACGAGATCCCTTTTTCGAAAGAAACTTGTTCCCTATAAAACGCTTACACTCAAACCAGGAAATTATAACGTATAGAACGATGAAAAATTATTTGTTGGCTTTTTGGGGAATTTGGTGGGAAGGGGGGTGGGGGGGGGGGGGGGGGGGGGGGGGGGGGGACACGGATACAAATTCCATTCATTTGTATCAAAAATTTTCATGTTTATTTGCTATCTGACGGATGTTTTTAAATTAAATATAAAACATATTTGCTTCAAAAATAGTTATTTTTGAATCAAACGCCGAAATTTATTTGTTTTAAAAATCCTTGCGAAGAACCCCCGTACAATCAATTATTCTATTTGCGGGCCCCTGGTTGCTCCAATGATAAACAAAAAAGTGATTCGAGGCATTTCGGCTGTGAAGGTTTTTTGCTAGGGTGTTTTTGTCGTTTTTTTTTTTTACAAAAATTATGGATTCGAAAGGAGATGATGATGTCTTTTACGAGGAGCTGGATGAAGAAGGCGCCAACACAGTGAATTTATTACTTTCGTTTGGAGTGTCCGAACATACTGTGACTGTGTGCTTGGGTATGTAATTCATTCGTGTTTCATACTTCTACACCTAACCTAATTACGCAATGTTTCAGAAAACGGATATAGAGTGGAGCTTCTAAAAAAAATCGAGAGGAGAGAGATAGAGGACTTGATAGGCCTTCCTTTCCTGGCTGAGCGAACAAAGTTGATTGTTGGGCTCAATAATTGGAGGCAAGCACAGGTAAGATAGCCATTTTCAAGTGGAGGAATATCAAATAAGAGCCATGAGCTATTGCACCGTGGCATCAACACTATCTTCCATCTCTGTCTCTCTTTTCGCCAGTCCAAAACATCATCCTAGCATTTAGCGGATGAAGTATTTCCTTTTTTACACAGTTTTATTGTGCAGCAGTCTATAAAAAATTAAAATATTTTCAGGGCCTGCCGTCGGTGTCCACACCTCTTCCAGCTGCCGAAAGCACGAAGGCAAATCGATTGGCCAACGTTAGACGCCAAGATTGTACGGCTCAGCACCTGATCAACTCGTCAGCAAAGGGAAATTTGATCATCGAGAGCTACCAGGGTATGAACATATTGACAAAGGCACAGAAAAAAGCAATTACCCACATCGTTGTGGACGAATTCAAAGATCGTTTCGGCAAACTTACGCGCAATGAATTAGCACTCAGGGCCGCAGAGCTCAAAGAGTTATTTCCTGCGGAGCCGGAGGTAAGTGTGTACCCAAAAAAACGAACTTACTTGTCTTGCTCATAGTGCATTTTGTTTTGTCTTAGCATTCTATCGATAATATTTGGAATCATTCTTACAATAACATTCCCAAGTAACCAAGCAGCTGAAGTAGCATGCATTATATAGCATTTTCCGCTTTAATTCAACTTTAATGGTGCATTTATAGTTTGCAAAGGTCGTATATTTGCCTTAAATGTGAAATGCATTCTGCTTCAGGTGCTTGGTTACTTGGGTTGAGCCATTTTACGAAATTCTGAAATCTGGCTGATTGATGGTATTGATGTTATTACTTCGCGCTATTACTATCTCTTCCATCATAATTTATTATATAAAACGAGCGATCAGCTGCCAGAAACGTTTTGTAAAATACCCTACAAAATGCTAAAACAATACTCATATCCTCTATAGAGTGACTATTTGCTTGTTGGCACATGATTATATTCCAGTTAGCGAATGACATTCGTTAGTTGAAATGCATATGCAACGACAAATTTATTTAAATTCTTTTTCAATTTATTTTCAGTATACCTGGCAGTCAACCTGCTGTGGAAATTCAGGGAAATAAAATAATCAAATTGGGAAGACTGGCAAGAGGTTGCGTTCATGACAGGAACTCGAACTACAAGTCCCAAAATCGTAGTGATCAAAATTTGGTTCCCGAAGCGACGGAAGAATCTCGAGAACAAGACCTTTTGTCTGAAGCAGCTAAAGGGTTCAGCAGTATCATGTTTTTATTGCCAATTTCGATTTCATGTCTGTCCGTACTTATAAGTAGAAAAAAGGGAACCAAAATTTCCTAAATAAAAGTAGATTCGTACATAAATATTGTCTCTTGAGTTACTTCTCGCGTAACATGCGATAAGAGCCTAACTAATTGTTGTACACAAAGGTAGTTTTGCTTCTGTAGGGCCTCCCACGTAAACCAGTACTGCCATCAGGTAGAGTAATTCTTTCCATTGCCATTGATGGTGTTGGTTTCCGTGGGCCGATGAAATAGGCAATAGGCCCAACAGTAGCAAAACTAACTTTACACAATTTGTTTAGGCTTTTATCTCATGTTGCTCTAGGCTTCTGGAATATGTCTTATTGGAATATAATACGCTCAAGATGTTTAACGCACGTAATCTACTGATTTGAATTATATATGACTGTATGGGCATCGAATTTAGTTAAAATTACAACATTGGATTTCCTCTAAATAAGTCGGAAGCACTTGTACTAAACTCGTATTTTTACCAGTTTCAGAATACGAGCAAATCAAACAGTGGATACGTCACCACGAAGACGAATGGACGGCCGTGAAGGAAAAGTGGTCAGCGACAACTGCTCATCGTTTACTTGAAATCTCGAAGTGCACTATCCGTTCGTGTGAGGATATACTCGAAGTTTTTCCAACACTTCGAAAGCCAGAAGGCTATCAGCTCATAAAGATTGATTTCAAATACAAATTCCCAAACAAGCACAATTTTCTCTTCGACCGCTGGATCGATTTTCGGACACGTATCCTACCGATTTTGAATTGCGATGTAACAGATCCAACTGGCAAATCCATTTTGTCTATTCTGGATGCCGGTTCATTGAGTGAGGGTAAGGACAATTTTGAAATTAGAGACGTTTGCCAATATTTATAACTTTTTACTGCAGATTCGCAAGACTGGCTGACCGCATGTTTGATTTCTTATTTACTGCCATGCCCTATGTTGACATCACGAGATCGCAGAAAGTGGAAACCAACTTATATGGACGTGCGAGAGAGTTTCGTGTTATGGATTAAAGGCTTAGAAGATTTAGAGACAGAAATTTCCAGAGTCAGCCAACTCTCCCAGCGGTGTGACAAAATCCAACGCCCTATGATCATTGTAGTAGGTCCAGATATAAAGAAAATTTCTACTTTTCTGGTCTACTGCGCAGGCATATACTACAATCTACCAACCTTTCAAAAAGCACTAGATGTATGTTACAAAGCATACAAGATCTATGGTATAACCTTTCCGCGTCCGGCATCTGGCGTGTGGAATTTAATTAACCATTGCATTTATGAATTCGAACTTGAATCTGATTGTAAGGCAAAAGTTATTTCAATTGCCAGTGCTTTAACCGCAAACAACTAATATGCTTCGCTGTACATTTAAGGGGTGCTTATGGAAATCATCTTCCATTGATGGATACATTCACCACCTGTCTCGAATGCATGAAACGATCAATGGGTTTTCATGTATTTATGAAAATTGCGTTCACAAATGTTCTACGCTGAAATCACTTCGACATCATTTAAACAAATATCATAATTCTAGTGAACCTGTAACAATCACACAAGTAGAAGTAAATGAGCCATGTTGCACATCCACAAACACACCAAATACAATATCTTTACATGATGCTTTATCAAACAACAACTCCACTGATGGCACTGACAATATTATGCTGGAAGAGAGAAATGTTCCGGACATTTTCGATGCTGACCAATTACGAGAAAGAGATAAAACGAATGCGCATGATGTTCATACTCAATTGGTTAAGTAAGGACTCGATCGCTAGAAAAGTTGTATTTGACATCCAAAAGGACATTAATACCTTAATTATTGAACCTATAAAGAAGATGGTTGAATTAATGTTCAATGCTGCGATGCTGCCAGAATTATGTAAGAATCTTCTTGACGAGTTGTTAAGTGCTTTCGATGCCATTTCTGAATATAAGTTTATTCAACAATTGAAGTCCCAGAGTCTCTATCAAGATCCATCTTTCTTCATAATTAGCGAGGAACTCAAGCCTGTAGTCGTCGATCATACGCCACAAATGGTATGTGATTTTTGAATTATTCTTTTCGTTTCTATTTTAAATACTATAAATTTTCATGTATTTTTATCTGTTTTTAGGTTGTCGATCAAATTCAGGGCGTACTCATGCCAATAAAATTTATGCTCCAACAATATCTCGAGTCTGAACATGTGCTTCCAGCAATCCGTGATGGTCTTCAGGTTTCAGCCGATGGAACGTTTAAGTCATTGGTCGACGGTTCTGTCTGGCAATCCAGAACAGCTAGCATGACGGATCGACTAGTGATTCCTTTAAACAGAAGTCATCAATTCTTAACCGGAGATACATCGTCACCACATGCAAGGTCTACGTCGATATGTGGTATTTATATAAGTGTACCATGTCTCCCTCGCTATTTATCTGGTAAACTGTGTAATATACTAACAGCTGGATTTATCAAAACTCAAGATAGGAAAGATTTCAGAAACGATCAAACGTTGAAGAACATTGTCGAAGAGCTTATTGATTTGGAAATTAACGGACTAGAGATTATCTCAAATGGAGAAACTGTCAGGGTATGTTTTGTGATCGGATTCATAGTAGGAGATAATTTAGGCGTTAATGGAGTTTTGGATTGGGTTGAGTGTTTTAGGGCAAATCATTTCTGCCGAGTCTGCAAAAGAGCGCGTATTCAGACAGAGTCAGATTGCAAAGAATATCCTAATTATTTTAGATCTGAAGAAAACTACGAAGAAGACCTATTACTAGATGATGTATCGCGTACAGGCTTAAAAGCAAGGACAATTTTTAACAATATTCCTTCATTCCATGCCGTCAATAATTTTTATTTTGATGTGATGCATGATGTATTGGAGGGTGTGGCCCTGTACGATTTACAGCATTGTAGTTACAAGCATTGTTTGCATTATTTTGTATATGTCAAAAATACCTAACAGTTGGTGATCTGAACCACAGAAAAAATATGTTTGTCTATGGTAACTTGAACTCAGCTAACATTGCGGACGATTTTAAAGAAAGCAGTATCAAAAATAAACAACTCAAAATAACTGCTAGCGAAAGCATGGTGCTTGTAACTTTCTTGCCTCTCATAATAGGGCCGCTAATTCCAGATCACGATGAAGTATGGCTCTTTTTTTGCAGCCTTGTAAAAATTTTGCACATTGTAATTTTAGATAGTATTTCATACGAGCTAGTTAACGAGCTTCGATTGCTGATTGAATACCATCACAAGCAGTACATACATTTGTTCAATGATACGCTCAAGCCTAAATTCCATAATATAATACATTACCCAACAGCGATTTTGAAAGGTGGGCCCTTACGATCCCATTGGGGAATGCGTTATGAATCCAAGCATAAGGAATCAAAACAATATAGTAAAATTAATCAAAATCGTAAAAATTTATGCAGCTCGTTATCAATTAAAGCAGGCATGAAATTTGCTTTTCATCTTTTTAAAAAATCGTTCATTACTGCAAGTACTGACTTGAACGTAGGTACACGTAACATAGCAAAATTGGAACATAAATACAGAAGTTGGATTGATTTCAAAGCTTGTTCAGTGCAAGGAGAGTATGTAACGTATTTGTCAAGTTTTGAGAAAAACAGTGCAACCTACAGTAAAGGCACAATTTTTTATTTGCGATCAGGAATGATTCTAAATATTTATCAGATTAATGAAATATTTTTGAATGATCAAGAAGAATTGTTACTTATTTGTTCAATGTATAAAGCTGTTGACTTTAATAGTCACTTACAGTCATTTCTGATAGAAAAATGTTCCTCTTATAGCGTAATACGCATCACCGAGTTTGAGGCTAGGCCAATTAACATACATACTATCAACAATTCGTTTTACTTTAGAATATGTAATTATTACAATCTTAACAATATTTTACCTAACAGCGTTGTAAACTGACGTTACAATCATAAAATACATATCATATTAAATAATGTATATACAATTGACTCATATTATTTAATGCTCACAAAATGTTATGTATAAATTAAAGTGCTGACACATTCTATTTGATAATGTAATACTCGCCAATAGTAGCATTATACTAACACCTTAATTTATGCGAATTTGTTTAGTGCATAATGCGATAAAACAAATCGTATAAATTAAGGTGATGTGATTAATGAATTAACCAAAATAAGCATGACAACAAAAAGATTGTTTCAGCACTTCAATTTATATAAAATATTTTGAGAATTACGAAAAATCAACATAGAAATTTCCATCAAAAACCAAAAAAATTATTTTTATTTTGAAATTACTACATATTGAAAAGAAACGTTTCTATGTTGCAAACAAAAGTAAGCACACGTTCGAAATTAAAATAATTATTTTTGTTTTAGGAGCTGTCAAACTGAGATAAACATGTTTACGTTTGATTTAAACATATGTCTGTTTATAGCAAACATGACATATTTTTCAACCTGCTTGACTTGTTGACTTGTTTCTAACAATGAATACGTTTGTTTCAAACTCAATTTATTTTTGTGGCTAGAACAAAGTGAGGATATGTTTGAGTTTACGTCAAATATTTTTATTTCAACAATCCTTTTTTCTGCGTGAGAGTGTAGTGTTACTTCATCACTCGTCGGCTCAGATGTTTATTTTAGACGGGACCATTAGGGTAAATGTACTTTTTCGAGTAAGAAACGTAAAAATGGGACTTAAAAAAAAAAAGAATAAAAACCTTTTTTTTTTGGAGAAGAGGGGTTTTTATGGGAAATTTGCGTGTTCGGTGGGTGTTGGGGGGGGGAAAAAAGGGGGGAGGGAAAGGAAAGGGAAAGGAAGGGGAGGAAAACAAAAAGAATGTTATATTATTTTATATGTTTTGTTGGGGGGTGGGGGGTGGGCGGGGGGAGAGGATTGAGGGGGGGGGGGGGAGGGGGGGGGGGGGGAAATAGGGGGAAGGGGTGGGGAGGGAAATATTTGTGTTGTGTTAATGCTCGTTATTCAATATCACAAATAAAAACAAATCACGAAAAATGGGTATTTTATACCCATTTAGCAAATAACAAACATTTCGAAAAATGGGTGTTTCATACCCATTTCCCAAATAACAAACATTTTGAAAAATGGGTAAAAAATACCCGATAGCCTGACGTATAGGCTCTTTACCCATTAATGGGTAAAATCCTTTTACCCATTAAAGGAGTTAACCCACTTAAGTTCGAAATGGGTGATATTTTACCCATTAATGGGTACTGGCCGGTTTCAGTGTATGCTGCCAATCCAAGCAAGCAGTGCGTTGCACGCTAAGATCAGTTTACTTAAATATGAGTGAACTTTACTCATAATCGCGGAAAAGTGCACATACTCATTTTATGGGTAAAGTCGCTTTACCCATATTTGAGTACACATGGTTAACTAACAATATAGGTAATGTTTACTTATTTATGGGTAACCAATTTAAAGTAAATTTCACGCAAATATAGGTAAATCTAAAACCTTATATTGAAATTAGACGCAAATATGGATATGGATATGGATTTCTCTGTGCTTCAATTATACTACTACTATAGCAATTGGACTAACTGCTGATTGTTTGTTCCATAGCAAGTAATACAAATATTGCTGAGAAGTGATTAAAAAGAAATGACTAACAGTTGATCAAAACAACCCATCAGGTTAAAAAAAACAAGAACGGCATTACTTTTTCAGATGTTGTGATTCCTCCCACTCCCTCTCATCGTAGTGTATTCTCTGTACAGCGGATGTCAAAATTCATACACATATATACTTTCTTTTTACGTGAGGGAGAGCGGGAGTTGGAAATGGCACAGAATTGATACAGAGTTTCAATTAAATGTATAGGAGATATGTCGAAGAACTCCAGGAACTGAGTAAAATACCCTAATACAGATTCAACCAGGATCACCTGGAAACATTTTTTATCAGGGCAAAAGTGGGCAACAACAACAATCCAACCACTGTGCAGTTTAAAGCAGCATATGTACAAAAGGTTGAATGTGAATAACAATGTCACTTTATCGGCATATGCTATTTGCCAAAACTTCGATGAACTGAACATGCTTCATGCTGAAGAAAATTCTGCGTTCTACCTTGAATCAGTGAAGAACTCATTAACCAATGGATACTATGACGGAAATACAGGTGATGATGAGAATTCAGCTGACATGGTCGGAAATTCTCAAACGGATGATGAGTTTTTCACTCAATCCGAATTCCGCTCCTCGCGTTCAGAAACAACTAGTTGGAACACTAGGAAGTGTGAACAATGCTTGCTACAGGTCATTCGGGATCTAGGGGTCCTTACTTAGATCAGTCGGTAAAGGCACAGCTACAAAGCAACACCATGCTGGAGGTGGCTGGGTTCGATTCCAGGTCTGGTCTAGGAAAATTTCTCGACTCACTGGGCATAGGGTATAATTGTACTTGGCACACAATCATACTAATGCGAAAATGGTACTTGGCATCGGAAGCACTCAATTTATAACTGTGGAAGTGCATTTAGAACACTAAGTTGAGGGCAAGCAATGAGTTAACTGTGAAAGCAAAAAGCAAAATGCTGAAGAAAAAAAAAGGTCATTCAAGATGCCGAATACTTGATAAATTCAACATTGCCAAGTATTATGCGAAGCTGGAAAACAGGATCGTCATGACAATTTACAACGCCCAGCAGCTTGTTTTCATGCAACTATCACGGCACATTTTGAATCAAGATTTAGTGAATAACCATCGCAACATCTTGATAAATTTGTGCATTGATTTTTATCTAAAGCTGCGACTGGAACAATATGCTAAAAAATGTGTTAAAGCAAAGCATACACTCCGCAAAAAGCTTATTAATTTGATTCTTTTAGGGGGGAAAGCGATTTACCTTAACAGTCATAAACGTTGTTTACCGTAGAGAAATATATAATAAGATAAAATAAATGCAATAATGTAAAATCTATTAAAAAGAATAAAATTATTACCTATGCTTAAAAAAAAATACATGAAGGAACTCAATTTTGTCGAAATCCGGAAAACCTACTAGCGAAAATCGACCATTCTGATACATGATAACGGGCATCGGAGATATTACGATGAATGGCGCATCACTTAGTGAATCCAGTGAAATACCTCTAACTTAAGGTATCTCATATCGTTCTCGAGACAAATCGGTTTTCGGAAGTAGATTTTCCAGATTTTGACTGGTACGAGTATATCTTGTTCGAAAAAGAACGAATGGTGACACTTAATGAAAAACCGTTGACATGACATAATTTGTTACATGGAATATCTATGATGACGTTACATTTTACAAAAAATATAATCGGCTCTACACAAAGAACTTTAAATTAATGGTTTGGCAAACAATCTAATAATCGCTTTTACCTTCCAAACGTTATTTCACTTTCAGAAATATTCAAACGGCTAACAAACAAATGTTCAAAAATAATGAACTTCATGTTTGAACGATCCCTTGAAACTCTTGCGCAATTGATTATTGACCGCTCTCCTTAGGAAACGCTAATCGGCTCCTTCTTCCCCTTTGAAACACGTTTTATATGAAGCAATTCCAAATTTAGTACCGATTGTCACATTGCATACCCCTCCCTTCAGTGCGTGATGTAATTTATGTCCAACACACTTTTATGTTTCCACTGGTTCCATGTTCACTGCAAGCATAAAATGTAACAAAATTTGCATTACCATTTTTATCGCACACAATATCTGCATTCCGACCTTTTTAGAAGATACGCTAGATTTTTTTTCGGTTTGACACGTTTGACAGTACCACCGGACCAATTTTTTGAGTTTCAGTGACAATGTACTAGAAGTGTCAAGATGTTCCCGGGTTGATTACTTGATTGTCTATAATAAAATAGGGGAATTTTATGATGGGAAAAAGGGGAAAAAAAAAAATGTTATTTTTTGGGGGAAAAAGGTTGGGGTGGGGTTTTTTTTTTTTTAAAAAGAAAACTGGAAGGAATTTTTTTGGGGGAAGAAGTTTGACGCAGATGCATACGGAAAGCTAATGGTAATGGCTGGCCCACAATTGATACGTTGCGGATTCGTTTGCGTAAATTGGACAGTTTTCCCATAGGATTTCTGTCAAATTTACGTCAACGGAACGCAAACGTATCTATTGTGGGTGACCCTTAAGAAATGCTGGATTGTCGGAAATTGTCGCTCCAGGCAATTGATGTTTTTTTTAAGAGTTTGTGTGTTTTCGTAGTCCTGGTTCCATTGAAAAATAGGAAGATAATAAAAACATAAATAACAACAGTTGAAATTGTAATTTTTTTTATTTTTTGCATCAATTGATTAAGTACCATGAATACCATCAATTAAAAATCTCCATAATCTTAATCCAAAAAATGGGTAATTTTTTGACGTATCAACCTGAAAAGAATAAAAAATAAAATTGGATTTTGTAAGGTTTCCACGCAAACTAATGGGAGCTGTCACTTTTACTTTCGGAAAAATATTCCGCTAGATTATTCCCAGAAACCGATGCTACCTATCGATCAAAACAAACAGCCACCTATCGAACAAAATAAACAAAAACCTTTGGATCAGTGAGGAGTATTGTTATCTTGCGATGACATTTTTTCCATAATTATGACGGAAAAGAGAAGAATAAAATAATGTTGCGAATGAAGTCAAATTTAATTAATAAAAATCTCAATAAAATACAAAAGAATTTATTGTTACAACACCATAAAATTTATTGTTAAAACCATAAGTTTTATTGTCAGTAACAACAAAATCACACTAGCGTTTATTGTTTTCCACAATAGAATCTATTGTAAATTGGACTTTTACAATAGAAAATGGGGATTGTCAAGAATAGCAACAATAAAATTAACAATTTTTTCGCGAACAAATTAAAGCCAAAACAGTTCGTTCCATTGTAACTCTATAGTCGGAATCAATTGAGAAATTTTTACGTTACAAAACAGACACAATATACAGTCGACGTTCGATAACTGAAACATGTTTACATTACAGTTATCGAACGACATTCTGCATATGACAGCTGCATATGATGCAATCGTCGTAGATGCAATCGACTCTGTAGAAGAGCTGCTCAATAAGTCAGATTGAAATGATGCAGTTGAATTCTCTTGTGATGATTGGGTACTAGTAAAGTTGTTGTTCAAATCCTACAATAAAACAATGTGTAAATAAAAATATTTCACCGGCACCGTTTTACCCACCAGTAATCGATTATCGTCGCATGTTAGTGAATTCATATCTGGTACGTTCTCATAAACCGGGACTGCTCCCGGGAGAGTTAATAATCGGCCACCGTCAGTCGCCATATACAAATCCGTTTCATAATTGAAATGCAACTGTAATATTCACAATTATTTTTACGCATTAAATATTTTCCAAATCATTACTTACACTGCAAATTCGACTTTTTTCGGACAATTCCGAATCCAACGGCAAGCGGCAAAATGAAATCCATTTGTCTCTCAGCTCCCGGTCGCTCGGGAACCGGAAAAAGCTCAAATTTTTGATTCGGTGTTTTTTGTCTTGCTTATTTTTACAGAAAACAGCTGCGCACTTCATTTTTCCCACTTCTACGCGTGTAACAAAAACACGGGACAAACTTTTCCACTTTGCTGCTCAGAACGCTCAGAATCTCAGCACTCGTACGATAAATGTAAATAAAAACCAACGATTACCAGAGTCAACCCATGAAAACTGATGGAGTCATGCAAAGTTAGAGCTGCCGGAGTCGGTTGTTGATTAACACGAAGAAGAACAACAAAACAACGAAGCCTGTTTGCGCGACTCTTCCTTATCGACTCTGATTATTCCGTAAGGGAACGTCCATTAATTACGTCACGCAAAAATTGATTTTTTTTAACCCCCCCCCCCTCTTTTTTTTTTTTTGGAGTTTTTTTTTTTTTTTTGGGTGGTTTCTCTTTTTTTTCCCCCCCCCCCCCCCCCTTCTCTGTGTATTTTAATTAATTAATTTTGAAGGTGACATTTCGTTCCATGCATATCAATTCTAGACAAAATAGTCAAAAGGTCGAAAGTAACATTTGTAAACAATGACTTCTAGCGTAATTTTCAGGGATCTGCTTGCTCCCACAAACAAAATAGCACCAGAAACAGATACAGGGAGTTATTCCTTCCTGTCGATAGTGGATATAGATGTTAGCAACCTGGCATGTCCAGGAAATTTACCAAAAATTATTGTCAAATTTCGCTTGGTAATATTGAACAAAATTCCGTAACCTCTCTACTTTTTAAGTCGATACTGGCCTTCAGCGAAAAAAACTTTCGATATTCATAAGATTGCATTATGATTATTTGTTATAAGAAAGCATTATAAATTTCATATATTTGCCTTATGAAATATAATGACGTTAAAAAAATTATATATATAAAGCAACCTGCACTCAGAGATTTTTCTAATCGTCGATAGTTTAAAAAGTAGTCATTTTTATCATTCACTGTGTTTACAAGTAGCATGGTATAAAAACTATGCTATTGACCGATATAGTTTAAACTTAGCCCAAGTTTTGCGAGAGTGTTCTGCATATTGCATTATTTTCCCTCCTTAAGCGCGATCATGTTGTCATTCTATTTAGTCAACATTTAATCAATGCTCGTAAACAAACTGCTAGTTATTTCATTGCATTCAAAAGAGAGCTCTGAATTCACCAACAAAAGCTTTCGATATTCGCATTAATCGATGGCAGTAAATCGGATCTTTTTTTTACCAGGCAGTACGTCATATGACACGAAATAGAGCGATAGAGTTCCAATTGGATCACATTGGTTATTTTAACCCGTAACATTCATTATACTCTTTGTCTGCATGTGGCATACACAAGTTATTATATGCCAAAGATCCATAAATGTCGCACCCAAAAATATAATCAATCTGATTAATCCAGTAAATCAGTTTTAAATCACAGAAGAATGTTGCATGTCGTTATTTTGTAGGTTAGATGTTGGCAAAATGAAAATAAATCTGGGGCGGGACAACATCTTACTCTTATGTTTAAATCTCCATTAAACATACCCACATATATTTCAACATTATATACTACGCGCCTTATATTAAAAGTTTATACTAAGCAAGAATAGTTGCCGTTTGTACGAAGCTATGCGTCAACCAGGCGAATATCGATTTAGTGTGAACTTTAAACTAATTAGATTAAATTTTTTCCTGAGTGTGGATCTGAAACTTTAACGTTGAGGTTATGGGTCCAGTGACTTGCCCACTAGTATATATCAACACATATATTCGAAATCTTAAAGGTGTAAAAGAACAACGTCGTGTGAAACAAAACCCATTCATTAGTCAGCCTTATGAAATTCCAAAGCATCGTTCATAAGTTGAACCTTATGAAATTCTCGAGTTTATTTGCCTGAGTGCAACCAACAGACGCACAGACTATGTTACCCGGTGTCTCCACTAGCATTTTCTGTCTTAACATTTGTGTCACTGTCAAAGAATATGGCAAGTGGAGACACATATGTTAGATGTTGTAGTGGATACATGGGGAAAAGTAAAAATGTAGTGGATACATGTAGTAATTAAAATCTTTATGTTTGAGCAGAACTGTAATAATTCAACAAAACAGGCATCACTGCCATACCGCAGAAGATCAACACAGGAACATAATGCTTATACGAATAAAAACGGAAGAGAGATAGAGAGAATGCGTGAAAAAGTTCTACGTGTCGCCCATGTTGGATTGGGTTGAACCCGAATTTAGAAAATGTGTCTCCACCGTCAATGTTCCGGAATGTAAGCCGTCTGTAAAAGGAGAAGAAATCGGAAAGTTCGAGTTTGAGTCTTGGAAGGATTTGTTACTGGATTCATTGACACTCGCTGGTATAACTGATGAGGCAACCCGGTTCATAGTGTTCAAAGTCAAAGCAGGTTCCAAGTTGATGGAAATCTACAAGAACACAAAGACAACAGTTGATGATCCAGACCCTGAAGTCCACCCATTCATGAACGCCCTACACCGATTGAAGCACTATTTCGGGTCCGGGTCGGACATCATGCTGCAGCGTCGAAAACTAGCATTGATGGCCCAAAAACAAGATGAATCCGATTTGTCCTACATCATGAGGGTCGGTGCCACGGCCAGAATGTGTGAGTTTGGTGTTGAGAAGGAATTTTAGGAGGTCGTGAGTACCGTGGCGTAGCACGCGAGAAGCCGGGAAGTGCGTACCATGGCACTTAAAATGCTTAGTCGCAAAGGAACGCTGACAGCTTTAGTTGATAAAGTTCGAGAAATTCAAGCTGTCAGTATGAACGAAGACTACTATCGCTTTAGGCATGGAACGCCAGAACAAGCTGCAGTGGCTTCTGTGGGAATTGGTCAAGGAAGGAATAACCGTCAGGATTTTATTCGAAGTTCAACATCCCATGGACGTTTCGAAAACCAACAGTATCGACGTAATCATGATTTGAGTTCTAGACGCCCAGGATGGAAAAATACTGAAGGAGAACGTTGTTTCAGGTGCAACAGTATGTTCCACTGGCCGAATGATTGTTTTGCGATTGACAAAACATGCTTGAAGTGTGGGCGCAAAGGACATTTCAAGAGAGCCTGCAAGACATTAATTCGGACAGGAAGCAAGCGCGTGGGAGAGGCAGACAATTCGGATGTTGAAGCGAAGAGGATTGCAACGGTGGACATGGAAGTTAACGCAAAGGTGGAAGAGCAACATGCAGATGACGAAGTAGGTGAAAATAAGTAAACATAAGACCTTTAAACTTACTCCATAAACTTTTTTTTAAATACTTTATGAAGTTGCATTGAATTCACATTGCTTTTATTTTTATTTAAACTGGCTTCTGTATAATCCTTCATCAATTGAAATAAAATTAACGTATGATTCATGAGGTTATTATTTTTTCGGAAGATCTTAGTGTTATGTCTTGAGTTCACATAAAATTAACTAGTCACACCTTATAACATTGACTTTATTTAACAGATACAAGTAAACTGCGTGCCTTGCTACGGTGTATCTACCATCATCACAGGAAAATCAAAAGATTGCGGAGTAATAGTTGCAAAAGTGGCCGGAATGACTTGTGATTTCTTAATTGATTCTGGTGCTCAGGTTAATACCTTGACTGAAAAATCATTTAAGGCAGTTCATGACAACCAACGATATAAGGAAGGTTTATATAATGTTCAAGATCGATCTGATCGATCTCTCAAGGCATACGCTTCAGCTGGAGAGATACAAGTGTTGTACACATTCGAAGCATTCTTATACATCTCGGAGGATCGGCCAGTCCGATTAGAAAAGTTTTACGTTGTGAAAGAGTGCCGATCGCTTCTAGGCAGACCCACGGCAACACGGTATAGTGTGCTCATGCTTGGGTTACAAGTACCGGTATCATCGGAAACCTCACGGCCCTCCTTATGTAAGACACCAAGAGAGATAGCTATTGTTGACATAAACAAGACTTTTCCTAAATTCAACATCCCACCGGTTGAAATAAGCTACGATAGAACTAAACCTCCTAGTAGGAACATATTCATGAATATACCGCCGGCAGTGAAGCCTTTAGTTGAGCAGAGACTTCAGCAATTGATATCAGCCAATATCATAGAAAGAGTCACCGGAGACATGGATACCTCGTTCTGTTCATCTATGTTGGTGGTACCCAGAGGCCGAGGTGATATACGACCCGTTATAGATTTACGTGGCCCGAATCGTCTCTTTATAAAAACACCTTTCTCAGTGCGACCTTTGGGAAAAATTTTTTTGTGGTGATTGGCTCTTTTTGGTTTTTGTCTATTGTTTTTTTGTCGACCTCTTTCCCCCACAGTGTATTACGCGAGAAGAGTCGTCATTTGACTTTTTTTTTCATATTTTGTGATGTGTTGTGTTGTGAGATTCTCCTCTGTCCTCTCTACTCTACATGTTATTTTTCAGGGGGTTTTTATACATTAATTGTTATGTTTGTGTTCTCCGTGCGTGGAGTAACGATTATGATGTAGAAGGAGATGTCTCGCTCATCGCCATGAGGCACCAAGAGTGGACAGTAATGTTTTTTGCAGAAAGTTTCTCTTCATATCTTTCATTCTAGCAAAAAACATTACTGTCCACTCTTGGTGCCTCATGGCGATGAGCGAGACATCTCCTTCTACATCATAATCGTTACTCCACGCACGGAGAACACAAACATAACAATTAATGTATGTAAAACCCATAAATGGTGGTATCCATTAATTCATACTGGTGGGGACCAGTATCACAACGCTTTACAGTCTTTTCTCTCCGAGGTCTCTAAGCCAGAGATGACGAGAAAATAAAATGTGAGTGTTTATCAGACGTTGTGTATCAAAAAAACAAACCCAATGGGAGACAGTCTCCTCTCGCCCATGTATGCATCAAAACAGAGTGTGTGCAATCTACCGCTAGAAAACTATCGCAAGCTATCGGTAGTATTAGAGTGCGTTCTGCCGCGTTTCTTTTGCCTCGTCGAGGTGGCAGGGTGATCTGCTCCTCGAGCTACCCCATAGTGGGATGTTAGGCAAATGAAACGCCTGTGGTTCGAATACTACTTTACCATGCCCTTTCACTCAATTTTCAATACCTCTGTTCTATTTCTAGCCTACCGTACACTGACGGAACTTTCAACTTTCTCTTCATATCTTTCATTCTAGCAAAAAACATTACTGTCCACTCTTGGTGCCTCATGGCGATGAGCGAGACATCTCCTTCTACATCATAATCGTTACTCCACGCACGGAGAACACAAACATAACAATTAATGTATGTAAAACCCATTAATAGTGGTATCCATTAATTCACACTGAGGGGGACCAGTATCAAAACGCTTTACTGTTTTTTCTCTCCGGGGTCTCTTTGTCAGAGATGGCGAGAAAATAAAATGTGAGTGTTTATCAGACGTTGTGTATCAAAAAAACACACCCAAAGGGGGACACCCCCCCTCACGCATGTGTATAAAAAAAGAGAGTGTGTGTAATCTACCGCTAAAAAACTAGCGCGCTCTCGGGGGGATTTGAGTGTGTTTTGGCGCGGTTGTTTTTTGCCTCGTCGGGGGGGGGGGGTCCTCTCCCCCGCGACCCCCCGTGGGAGGTTTGTAGGAAAAAACCCCGTGGGTTTAATACTTTATTTTCCCCCCTCACTCAATTTTCAATACCTCTGTTCTATTTCTAGCCTACCGTACACTGACGGAACTTTCAACTTTCTCTTCATATCTTTCATTCTAGCAAAAAACATTACTGTCCACTCTTGGTGCCTCATGGCGATGAGCGAGACATCTCCTTCTATTTCAGGAGGTGTTGCAGAGAAAGATACTAGGAGAATGCAAAGGAGTCAAAAACTATCTGGTCGATATCATAGTTCACGGTGAAACCAAAGAAGAACACGACGTAAATCTAGCCACTGTGTTAACCTGTCTCAAAGAACATAACGTGAAAATCAATTCCTCGAAATGTGTCTTCACAAGTCAATCGGTGAAATTTCTAGGTTTCATTTTGACTCCAAGTGGATGGCAGATTGAGGAAGATAAGTTGAGCGCAATCCAAAACTTTCGAAGACCAGAAACATGTTCGGAAGTAAAGAGCTTTTTGGGACCTCATTACCTTCATCGACAGGTTTATTTTGAATCGTGCTACTAAAACTAAACAATTTCGTGCATTAGCTAATGCGAATACGTTTACCTGGACGTTGGAGGAAGAAGAGGAATTCGTAAGTTTGAAAAACTGTGCTGTGAATGTTATAAAAAAGTTAGTTATTTTTGTGCTACGGATAAAACTGAACTATTCGTAGATGCCTCTGCAATAGGACTTGGAGCAGTTCTAACTCAGTTCAACAAGGATGGCATACCACGAATCATAGCATGTGCATCTAAATCGTTGACACCCACTGAGCAAAAATATCCTCAAACACACAGAGAGGCACTAGCCGTTGTCTGGGGAGTCGAACGGTTCACATTTTATCTGACAGGAATCTCTTTTGTCGTCCGAACGGATTCAGAGGCAAATGAATTCATCTTTCAAAGTTGTCATCGAATTGGTAAACGAGCTTTATCGTGAGCAGAAGCTTGGTCCTTACGTCTTCAGCCATATGACTTCGCAATAAAAAGAGTAACTGGTACTGAAAATATTGCGGATGTTTTATCAAGGCTTATTGAAGCATCTCAGGAAGCAACACCATTTGAAGATGATGATGAAGGACATTACTTATTCTCATTGGATGCCGGGTGTATGGAGATCACCTTAGAAGACGTCGAAGTACAGTCGGAGGTCGATGAAGAACTCAAGAAATTACGGAAAGCGTTGAAATACGATAGATGGCCCCGAGAACTGCGTAGATTTGAAGCGCAGAAGAAGACGCTGCACTACCTTGGATCTTTAATTTTCAACGGTGATGAAATGTTTCTACCAAGTTCACTGCGACTTAAAGCCTTAGAATCAGCACATGCCGGACATATAGGAGAAGTCGCAATGAAGCGAATAATGCGGGCGTTCTTTTGGTGGCCAGGCATGTCCACTGAAAAGATTCCAGGATGTGTTTCAGGAGATTTTTTGGTTGTCGTGGACATATATTCACGTTTTCTTTCCGTTGTCGAAATGCGTCGTACGAACACCTAGTGTACCAATGCAGCGCTTTGTGAAATTTTTAAGCGTTGGGGCGTTCCTCGAATTATCCAGAGTGACAATGGACCTCCATTTCAAGGTTCTTCCTTCTGTGCCAGCAAAAGAAAGCTAAGACAGATCCTGTTTTTTCATCAGAACGGTATACTGTCGTTGCGAGAGAAGGAGCTAAAGTAGTTATCGTCAGTCAGAATGGTATTCAATATGCACGAAACGTACAGGACGTAAAAAAAGGTTCGTGCATGGAGTTCAGAAGCGATAATTCTACTTCCGGTGTAATACAGGAGGGAGCTCTTTCAACGGAGTTGGAAAGCAAAGGTCGATTGGCATTAAATGACCATCAGAATGGCTCGGTAGCTGTACCAACAGATAAACTATCGTCTGGTTTCACCGCATCTCCTAACATAATAAGTCATCAAACATCATCCGGCACAAGTCTCCGCCCTTGTATTAATCTCACAAAACCTGCAAGATACAACAGGGAATACATTTATGCCGTCTATGAGTAAAATAAAATAACAATAGAACAAAAATAAACTTAATCATAAACCAATTTCAATCTTAAATAGAGCTGCTCGCTTAGGTTGTTGGGGTTGTCATGAGGCACACACGCGTTGTGGTCGTGAAACGGGGAACAACGAAAAGGCCCACGGGGAGGAACGGAAGGGCAACTTAGAAACGATTCAATGACACGAAAAGTGAAAAAATGTTCTCCTGTGGTGTAAAAAGAATCTCGATTTTATTTGTTTCCACTCCTTCTATTTTTAAAGTGTTGAAGAAACGTCAAATCAGCTTGTATAAGTGGTATATTTGCTGCCATATGATCATCACAGTATGCTCTGGTTACTTGAAGAAAAAACAACAACACTTCATTTTGTGCTTTTTCATTTTATTCTGTGATAATCTCATTAAAAAAATACTATTACTAAATCCCCTAGAAGTACAAATTCTGTAATGAATTGTTCTTAATACATTTATAATTCACGTACCCTTAGCAAGTGCAAAAAAAAACATTGTTGGATGCTAATGTGCTGAATCAATTCGAGATAGCACAAATTTTTCCCCCATTATTCTTTGTTTTTTCATGCTTCAGTCTCGAAAAAAATACTTCGAGAAATTTCATAGCAACCACAATCGAGGGCTCTAAATCACACACATAAGGTATAAAAAAACCCAGATGACGTCATTACAATAACCAGTTGGGACAACAATTCGTGTGAAATATAGAGAACGGTGAATTAATGTCAATAGATCTCTATCTCTTGCTGTACAGAACCACGATTCGCAAAGTAGCAAAAAGCTGCTAGTGTTTTTATGTGTCTTCATTTTAATTTTATATTTTGCTATACTTTGTTCTAGCTTGAATGTTTATCTGCGTATTTAAATTAATTTTTCAATTTTATTTTTTCGTCGACAGAATTTCCTAGAACGTTATATGAAACATTTGTAGATCATTTAACAGTTGCTGATTAAGAAAGTAAGAGTCAAATCAACAATCAATATGCAACTAGCGATTTGAAATTGGTTCACTGTTGTACAACCCCTTGGTCCGAAGTACACCTTGAATCCAGCACCTAACTATACATATTTGCGCCTTTGTTTTGATTTGCTGTGTTATTTTGACAGAATGTTTGAGAGTGTGTTCGTGTGAGTTCATTATGAGGGGCGTATTATTAAGCTTGGGACCGAGCTTGGGACCGATGTTCGTGTTCTGACTGAGCCAAAAAAAACCTCGTTTGTTCGGGGCACCTGGTTTTGAGGTAGTTCTTATGGTCAAATTATCATTTATGAATTTCAAATCCATTTTGAACAAAACCATTACCTTTGCCAAACAGTTGGTTTTAATATCCGTGAATATACCTCATTTTGAAGGCCTGCCTATAATAGATACGTTGCGTTTGCGTGTGCGTGTATTTGACAGTTTTTCCATAAGTTTTCTGTGAATCTTACATTTCCAATCATGGAGATAACTTAGTACTCAGACACCACTGTTACTAGGAACTGGGAAGGCCTGCAAATAGTAGACGAAACACGCACATACTTCAAAGAATAAGCAATTATAACATAATTAAAAAGCAATAACTTAACTCACTTAAAAAGATTTTTGTGAGGATATTCCGTTGAATGATTCGAACAAATTAAAAGAGGTACATATTGCAGTTTTCGGATAGTTCTAAGTAATCCATACCAAGGCTAAGGGACTACGCAACTGATTTTTTTAAAAATTTATGTTGGCTTCTGCGTCGTCTTATCGTCATGGGGTTACTGAATTCTTTAAGTTCTGAGATTTTACGCAAGGTACTTCATGTTCCAGATACACACTTCGCAAAAAAAAAAACTTCACGGTTTCATTTACCGATAATGGGTTAAGACAAACGATAAGACATGCCAATGCCGATATTTCTTCTAACGTCTTCAAGTTTTTGCACAAAAAATAAAGAGAAAAAAGAGGGTTTGCATTACTAAAAATTTAGTGTTATCAAATTTTTTGCAGAAAAATGTTTTCGTCAGTGTTAATATTTTTTCAATTAAGTTAATTATACACTTCCATTTGTTGTAAAACAGTTTTTCTATGACACGTAATTTTTCCGAGCTTCAATTTTTTAAATTTAGGTTAATGCTGAAATGCATAGGTCGGTTTCCAAAATTGGGTTGTTAAATCAATAAATAAATGTCGCTTTTTATATTCCGTTAAATTCAATTTTTTTATGAGCACAAAATCAATTTTAGCGATCACACAGACGATTCATCACAATTTTCAATTAAAATAAAATAAGTTTTTTTAATTGACACTGCAAATATTTAGTGATAAATAACTTTCATACAAAGTCCCATAGAGGGGTGTATGAATACTGTTTTTTTTTTAAATGCAATCGCAAATGCATATAGCGAATTTCGTTCAAATAAAAAAGTCGATTATATTGTTACACATTACAAACAGTAAATTGTCATTTTAAAAGATGTATTATAATTTGAATATAGACTTCTCCAAATGCTTAAGTGTGAGTTGATAGGGTGTTATATGTATATGGTATGAAAAAATCGATGTACGTACACATCGCATTTCTTATTCACTCAATAGAAAAGTCCGAGAAGTTTATTTGAGGTCAAATCATTAAAAATATATATTTATTTATTCGTTCAAAGAGGAACAAACCTTCATGTAAGTACCCCCTGCTACTTTATTAGAGGAAGGGTCTAGTTGGAGAGATTAAATATTGTGTAAATGGGAAAGAAGGAAAAATAAAATTATAATGTAAAGAAATGGGAAGTAATGAGAAAAAATGGAAAGGAATGTGGGGGGTAATAAAGAGAGAAAAAAGAGAAAAATGAAGAAAGAGGTGTTGTGAATGGGAAAAGTGGGTGAGGGAAAGGGGGGGAAGGAGGGGAAGGGGAAAGGAAAAAAAAATGGAGAAAAAAAGGAAGGGAGGGGGGGAGGGGGGGGGAGGGGGGGGGGGGGGGGGGGAGAGGGGAAAAAAAAAAGAAGGGAAAAAAAAAGATTGGTGACTCGCCGAAAAAATCGGCGAAAAATTATTTATTCGTATCCGTGCTTGAAACAACCACATCGATAAATGTATTGGTAAAGGCATCCTACGCAGGAACTCAGTGAATGAACAAGATTAGACTTTTGTAGATTACTTCATTCCACCACGCAAGCCGAATGGACAACAGCTCTGCCTACTTGTGATTCACTCTTCGTTGATTGAGTGGCTATGAAAATACGACCCAGAAGGATCGCCTGATGATAATGTTCGGAGACGAGAGATCATAGCATTCAATTGAACAGAATCATTTCTCGTCTTTTAGTTCGAATGACAGTGTTGGAAGGTTTGTTAAGTATGTTCGGTCTGGGAAAAATCAGCCTACTCAATTAGATTTTTTTTTAAATAATTTTCCTGTCACACGTATCCGATAAATCGTGACAATTCAATTTTTTTCAGGACTATTGACACAATGTGTTATGCACACCTTATGAATTTTATATCATATAAAATGCAAGAAGAATCGTTATCGAGATTTCGATTGACGAGGGTTAAATATTCATATCATCGATTATCGTTCGTTGAACAAGCATTCGTATTTCAACAAGAATGTATACATGTTTTGTTATGTGACACTTGAAAAACCTTCTGTACCGGACAGGAAATCCACTGCATCCGGGCTGGTAATGCCGTACCATTATTAACTAAGTAATCTGTGCCATCATCAGTATCTACCAAAACAAAAAATATTGGCCTAAAGGAACACATGCAACTTCATATTAACATTTGGTATTTAGTTGCTACATATTTTCTGTTTTTCCCGCTGTATTTACTGGCTACACTGTGCTTTTCGGCTTCCGATTCATTTTTGCTTTGAACGCGGCACCACACAATCACCAAGTGATCCGATCGGAAGCTTCGAGCACTAGCACACAATCGAATCAGGAAACGAAAATGAATCACCAACAGAAGCCAACGAACGAATCAATAAGTTGTTCAAGCAAGCAGTGATGAACACGCATACAATTCACAGGCGACGAAGTTCATGCAATGTTCATTCAATGTTTCTTTTGGCCCATCCGTTTTTAGTTTGAGAGGTTAAGCAGAACTTCTCATTGTGTGCGTCTATTGAATCAAAGAAGAGCGTGCAACGAGTGATTTATGATACGATGGAACCATCCTTGATGGCAAAACGCAGAACTTCTCATTTGTGTGCGTCATGAATCGAGAGCGTGCGAGTGATTAGAACGATTTGACCACCTGAGGCAACAACTATGTGTGATAGAATATATTTTTCATTTAGCAATAAGTTCACACAATATTCGAAAGAGAGAGGAGAGGGAGGGGAATAGAGTGAGGTAAATATGGAGAGTATTAAGGAGAAGGAATAATGTGGGGAGAAGAGAGGGGAGGGGGGGTAGGTGAGTGGTGGAGGGGTAGTGGGAGGGGGTATGGGGGAGAATAACTAATGTTGGGTGGGGGCCGGGCTGGGAAGCGGGGGGGGGGGTGGTCAGTGGGGTGGGTGCCGTTAGTGTGAGGGGGGGGGGGGGCGGCGATGGGGGGGTTGGGGGTTGATACTGGTTTGTGGTATGCTGTATGGGTCTGTTGCAAACGGAAAGACCGAAACTTGTGAAACGATGTTGTCGAAATGAATGCTAAGCTACATTGTATCGAAGGGTCCGAACCCGTGTTATTGAGAGGTTGCGAAAAGGGTGGGGGGGGTGTGGGGGCAGGCGTCAAGACAGATGTTAAGACAGATCTGTTCGAGATACATTTTTTGACAGAAATGTTAGACTTTAAAGCAGACATTTTTTTAAATAAATGTGACGAAATCTATAATAAATGCTTGTTTAAGTTTTTTCAACTCCATAAAATTGTTTTTAGAGACTTCATCAATGCTCTAGATCAAAAAAAAAGATCGGAATCGGGTACTGAAATTGTTAAAATTGGCTGAAAATGTCTTAACAAATCTGTTAGAGCTAAGCCCAGAAAAGCATCGAAAAAATTGTCAGAGTTGCTTGTCATATGTTTAGACAGATCTGACAAGACAGAAAATGCTAGTGGAGACACCGGGTAACATTAGTAGTGCTTGTTATGTTTGGGACAGTTCCACTCCACCGACAAACTAACGCGAAACTCAAACTTCATTTTTGATCGAGAATCCTAGAGCAAACTTTCAATAGGTCCGTGAGTGCGGAACATATTGCAAACTTTATTACTATCATCAAGAAAATCAATGTAGAAGTTTTGGAATATAGTTTCGATTCCTATTTTTTTACCAAGCTATAAAATTTGAAGCTAAATAGGTGAAACCAACAAAGTTAAAGCAAAGAAGGTTTAGCTTTACTGCAATAAAGATTTCAATTTGATGATTCAAATCGATTTATTCGATAAATTCAATTTAAAGTCTTTAAACTTCAGCTAGGGAAAATACGACCTCATTATAAGTCGTTCAGAAAGTTGTCACGTTACATCCGCCGGGTGCGTTACGTCGTGTCGCAAAATAATATGTGGCATTCGTCGAGTCCTGTCGAGTCTCCCAAGTAACCACAAGCATTATATCATAACACTAATTCGACCGACAATCAGCAACAGTAATGCCATATCACATTCTCCCATGCTATGTTGCATTACCTTTACATTAAAAATGTTATGATGCATTACTATATTTCTACAAACAACTTAACGTTAAATACGCATTAAATGATGCATTATTGCATTATCTCAATAAATGCTTCATTGCTAGCTAAAAAGCAGCATTGGTGCAGTATCATCTAGATGACATTTTCCAATTTGACTTTAGAAATGAGAAACATGTGATCGAGCTGGGCTGCTTGTCAGATTCAGAATCATCATTTTCATTCTCCTTAACATTGGACTTAGCAGCAGAATGTTTGGTTTCTAAAATTTTAGCAAAAAATATGGCTGCATGTTTTTCTGGTTGTTAATATTCAGAGGACTGAGCTGTGTTTTCAACGAGGAATCTTCATTCTCATTTATATGATATATCATTTTCTTTTATGATCCAGTTTCAACCTACACCGGTTATCAACATTGTGTCGGCTTGTTGTGTGATGAACGGTGGTGGGTATGATTTCATTTGTAACTCATATCGGGTTGAGGTTTGCACTGATGAAAGGTTTGGGTATCGCAGTCTCAACGACGTGTTTAGCAAGAAAATTCTAAAAATAGTTGCATGAAATATGTTTTTATAGAACGACAAAGAGGGTATGCTTCCTTTATATTACGCAGTTGTCTTATATAATTCCATTGCTCTCTTGGCTAAGAGCGTAAACGCAACCGGCATTAATCGATCAGTCGTGAGAAGCCTTGGTTCGAATCCCGATGTAGGAAAGACATTTGAGCTTATAACAAATTAATCCCATCAATGTTACGCGAAGATGAATAATATAAAATAATATCCCTAAATAAAACGTAACAGAGGAAATGAATTCAAATAGAAGAAAGTTAAATACATTTTTGATGTTTTTCTTTCCAAAATATCCCAAGCTCTATATATGCTTTTTAAAATGCAATAAAACATTTCAGTAGAAGCAGTCATTCAACTGCTGAAAAAGTGAATATGCCCTAAATATACTTGTTCTCGGGCTTCAATAAAGCATGTGCGCTAGCTTTAATTTGGCAGGAGTGGGGCCCTTTTCGACTTTAGTTCTACTTTAAGGACGCATGTATGATTAGACTGCTTTATACCATAAACTTATATCGTAATATAATGCAAAATTGATGTATCTATATAGAGCTTCATGGTGACTTGGGCTGTTTCGACATGCAATCACCTGTCATGGTGCTTACGTCAAAATAAATCGGCTGGATAGGTCGGTGCGGAGCATACACATTAAGAAAATAACACCGAACTTTGTTCAATTTTCTACCGAACCACATCGGTTACCAACAAGAAACCGAATAAATCGTTTATATATACTGTTTTCGGGTGTATTTTGAGAGTCAAACCCGAGCTTCGGTTACTATATGATATATTTGACAGATAAAAATGAAAGATGAATCGAACAGTACGGTAAAGCAGGGATATTCAAGAGTTAGGTACACGAAAACCGAGAAAACTCGGTAAACTGAACCGATAAATAAACTAAACCTATATGATCATAATATCTAGATAAAATTAATTTGTCCAGAATTACTCAGACATGCATCCAAACGTGTTCGTGGCTTCAATGAACGTTCTCAGTGAACACGAAGATAGATGTCAGTAATTTGATTTGAACAGAAATATTAAAACATTTTCTTTGTCATTCATGTCGGTTTGTCGGTGACTGTTCTGTACTCAGGTAAATAATCTTAAGAATTTCATAAGGTTTAACTTATGAACGATGCTTTGGAATTTCATAAGGTTGACATATGAATGAATTTTGTTTCTCACGGTGGTAGCAGCGGCAGTCATGAAGAAAATAAATATATGTTTTGGCTCAGGATGTCGTAACACACTGGTCCCAAGCTTGGTTCCAAGCTTTATGATTCGCCCCGTAACTCACCCGTAACGTAACTCACACCAACACACCCTCAGATAATCGGTCAATAGATCATTGCACGGAATGTATTGCTGGTTGCAGTTGTGATTGGACTCTAGAAGTGCTTTTTGCGCATTTTAAAGTGTGATAAAAGTGCACGTTAACGTCAAATCGTTTTGATGTCTTTGGTGCACTTATCCTTTATGCTGAAAGGTATAAGTTCACTGAAGCCAGGAAACGATTTGACGTAAACGTGAACTTTTATCACACTTTTTATGTTTTTGTCGGAGTCCATTCTTAACTGCAATCAGCTATATTAACCACGAAATTTTTCATTGACTTTTTCCGGATTCTGTGCGATTAGATTCAGGAAATGATGTAAAAATAAGCACTGGTGTCTGTTTTCCGGCAATTTTACTTCAATCGTAATAAATTTTGAGCACAAAATTTCAAACTGATCTTACCGAATATATTCTAAGTCCACGTAAACAAGCTCCCTGAACTGTCAAAACTGCCTTGATGACGCCATCGTGCAATGATCTATATAATATAGCGAATCAAAACAAAAATAAAGATACTATTTCCGAGAGGCACCTAAAAGCGCAAGAGTGTATTGCAAGGTGCAGACTGCAAGGTGTATTTCGAACCTAGGGGTTCTACAATAGTGAACCAATTTCAAATCGCAAGTTTTATATTGGTTGTTGGTGTGCGTGCGTTAAGCGTCACTAAGTTTAATGAAGTAACTCTCCCCTGTAGTTTTAAAAATATGTCAGATGGTAGCACCAACAATCAATATGAAACTAGCGATTTGAATTTGGTTCACTGTTGTAGAGCCCCTGGATCCGAAGTACACTTTGCAGTCTACACCTTGCAATACAACCTTACGCTTTTTGGTACCTTTCGGTACTAGTATCTATGTTTTTGTTTTGATTCGCTATGTTATTTTGACAGAATATTTGAGGGTATGTTGGTGTAAGTTACGTTATTAGGGGCTTGGGAATGAATCATGAAGCTTGGGACCGAGCTTGGGACCGAGCTTGGGACCGAGCTTAGGACCGGTGTGATTGTACTTCCTGAGCCAAACAATATCTTCATTTTCTACATGACTATCCAGCCGCTGGTACACTAGTGTAGAAAAACTTTCAAAGCTCATTAAATAACCTTATGAAAAGGAAATGGTTTGAATTTCATAATATCACTGCTATGTATGTTTTCACAACAACTTCCAATGGTTTGCTTATGGCAACCGTATTAGTTTCATTGTACAACCTTATGAAATTTATTTGTTCATGTTATGGAACTTGTGGTTAGAATTAGTGATCTTCATAGCAAGAGATATGCGGAAATTCGATTCAACGATTTGGCAACGGTGTTTATTTTATTCACAGAGGCTGATAACACTTGCCGCAGTACAAAATTTGCACGATTGGCTCAGATTTGACAGCTCTCGTTGCACGATTGGCTCAAAAAGGCTGCTTCCACATATCTCTTACTATGAGGATCACTAGTTAGAATCACCTCGAAAAAAGTTCCGCGAAAATGAATCCCGACCGCAATTGTATATCATGCGATCAGCCGGATAATGCCGATAACCTCGTCCAGTGCGACAAGTGTAACCGGTATGATCACTTCTCTTGTGCCGGAGTAAGGGACTTGATTGCCGATGCAGATCGGAGTTTCACCAGTAGGAGGTGCATCGAGGAAGAAGAAGTTGTCACGGTTTCATCACACCGTTCGAGTAGGCATTCCGGAATGGCATCACGCAGTAGCATGAGCGCAGCACGACTAGCTCTGAAGATGCAGCAGTTGGAATCTGAGAGAAAGAGCCCTCTAAAAGAGTTGGATGAAGCCGAAAAGTTTCAACGATTTCGTCGCGAAGTGGAAACAGATTTCGAAAAGCAGCGTTTCGATAACCGGAAAAAGAGTTGTGCGTGGAAGAGGAGAGGTTAAATGCCAGGAGTGGAGTTAGCCCCAGGATCGTCCGAGAGAACACCAGCCGATGAATTGGCGCAGTGAGTCGTAACAACCGCCAAGTATGTAGCGCGCCTTCTGAGTTCAATCTGGGGAACGACGATCGAAACCATCAACAAGCGGAAACTAACATCGCCGGCAGCTTCATGACAAGTGTCGTAGTGCCAGTCCATACGAAAACAGCAAACATCGCATCGACGAGCAACGATGACGCACAGCAGCAGGAAGAATCAAGACCAAGTAGCGAGGACGTCAGCTGCCAACGAAAACCGGTGGATCCCGGGCTACAGAGTGTAGATCCGGTATCTCTTCAATTGTCGGTTGCATCATCAATCGTCGTGACAGAACAGCAGCAGACTGTTTTTAACAATAGCATGATAACATCAAGACAGCCGCTAGATGAACAGCTGGGTGGTACTATGCAACCCGTGATTTCCCTGTCGACGTACGTCGATACAATGGACTCGGATTTTGGTATGACTCAGGCACATTGCGGTACTCCTAGCGGTATAGGTCAATTTACTGTTAGGCAGGTAAGAACTAGTGTAAGCAACATTAACATTGGTTTGCAGCCTATAGTCGAGGCTGGCACAACCAGTACACCCAATCAGCCATGGGTAGAGAAGTTAATAAATAATAAAAATAGACAGTTAGGAGCTCACATTAGGCAAGAAGCTTGTTCAAACGATAGATAGGTTCAGTTTTCTCATGGTGCTCACCACAAGGTTCCCACTGTAAGGCTTCATGCGTAGTTTCAAATGTAAAAGAATTTCCGCCACGAACAATGCAAGTCCCGAGTACTGTACCAAATTATTCGTTATCTGGGCACCAGTTGCGTCCTGATCAACAAGCAGCAACGAAGCGAGTATGTCTATCCTCAGCAACTATTGGATCAAAGAAAGTCTGTCCGAGAGCAGCCGTACTTGGGGCAACATGAGCTATCGTTTACGACTCAGGATCAGCAACATGCGAAGTCTGGCGAAACAATCCTTAGAACTCGTCCAGCAAACCAACAATCGTTGGAAATTTTGTAGCATCAACAATTTCGTGAATCGCAAACATCAGGGCTCTTGCCATCGTCGGGACAACAACAGTATCAGGCACCAAATTCGTCAGTGTTTGTGCCACCTTAGTGGTATCAGCATCTTTCCGCGAATCCATTGGCGCCAGTGCCACCGCCGGGGCCTGAGCAGCCGTCTGCGTTCGGTAATCCTGAAGTACCGTCAGTGTCAATGCAGCAAAATGTTCACGACCAAGCTCGATTACGCTATTCAACGATCCCAACAGCCGAACAGTTAGCCGCTCGTCAAGTGATACCGAGAGAGTTACCCATTTTCTGTGGAGAGCCACAGGATTGGCCGCTCTTTTTCAGTTCTTTCCGCAACTCAACAGAAGCGTGCGGTTATCGATGCGGAGAATCTGGCAAGACTACAACCAACAATCAATATGCAACTAGCGATTTGAAATTGGTTCACTGTTGTAGAACCCCTTGGTCCGAAGTACACCTTGAATCCAGCACCTAACTATACATATTTGCGCCTTTGTTTTGATTTGCTGTGTTATTTTGACAGAATGTTTGAGAGTGTGTTCGTGTGAGTTCATTATGAGGGGCGTATTATTAAGCTTGGGACCGAGCTTGGGACCGATGTGCTAGTACTGACTGAGCCAAGAAAAACATCGTATTTGTTCGGGACCTACTGGTCTTAGAGTTAGTCTATGCTACAACGGTGTCTTCGAGTAAATGCCCTGGAAAATGTACGCTGCCGTCTGCTGATTCCAGAATCGGTTCCCCACGTAATGTCTACACTGGAGCGGCTCTACGGAAGACCTGAAATTATTATTTGTTCGCTTCTAAAACGGATGCGTGGAATCCCTTCTCCCAGAGGCGATGACCTTAAAACTGTTATCAAATTTGGAATGGGAGTAGAGAATTTGGTCAAGCATATGATACTGGCAAATCAGCGCCAACACATCAGCAACCCGATGCTGTTGCAAGAGATGGTGGATAGGTTCCCACCAAATCTGAAGCTACAGTGGGCGTCATTCAAGCGTGCCTACCATGTGGTCAACTTGAAACGTTCAATAATTTTATGGCGGAGCTGGTTGCAAAGGTAAGCGAAGTAACTCTGAATATTGATCCAATGCAGCATGCTTCCGCAAGATCAAAACAAGGTAAACGAGAGAAACCTACAAAGGAGAAGCTGTTCGTGTACCATCAAGCTCCTTCGACTCCCGTATCGGAAGAGAGAAACAATCCGTATCAATAGGAATCAGTTAACACAATTTCCAAACCCTGCTTGCACTGTGACAAAACTGACCATCGGATCGCTTATTTTATGAAACTAACTATTGACGAACGATGGAAAGTAATGTGACAGAAGGGATTATGTCGACTATTCTTAATTCCTCATTGATCATGGCATGCCGATCGAAGCAAGAGTGTGGAGTTGAGGACTGCCGCATGCGCCATCATGCATTGCTGCACTCTAGAAAACCAGAATCGAATACCCCTTCGGCATCAACGTCAACTAACAGAAACGTCACGCATCAGCATAATCACTCAATAGCGTCTTCAGCGATACTTTGATACCTTCCTGTGACACTGCATGGGATTTATTTTACGCCTTTTTTGATGATGGATCCTCATCGACTATTTTGGAAGCTGAAGTGGCAAGCCTACTAGGAATAGAAGGACCTATGGAGCCATTGTATCTTAGTTGGACGGGAGACGTAACAAGGATCGAAAAGGAATCGCAGTGAATCGAAATCACGATCGCAGGAAGAAGCGAGAAGAAGCAATTCACGCTGAAAGCAAGAACGGTGGGACAACTGAAGGTGCCCAACCAACCCGTGAATTGTGAGGAGCTATGTGAGCATCATCCGTATCTAAAGAAAATACCGTTGCACGGTTACGCCCAAGTTAGTCCAAGGTTGGAGTAGACAACGCTAGACTCATCAGTGCACTCAAGAGTCGAGAAAGCGGTACTGGAGAGTTGATTGCACCAAAAACTCGACTGGGATGGTGCGTGTATGGGCGGTATGCCAGCGATACTGGAGTTGGAGCTTCATGACCTTTTCCGGCAATTCCTGGCGATCGAAGAAGCGAGCATCAAACAAAGTCCCCAGTCGGAGGAAGATAAATGAGCGCTAAAATTCCCTTCAAGAAACCACCCGTAGAGTCAATGATAGAATGGAGACCGCGCTGCTGTGGTGATATGATGAACCTTGTCTACCAAACAGCTATCCTATGGCCATTCGCAGAATGGAAGCCTTTGAGAGAATGCTGTCAAAGCACTCATACCAAAACGAAAAGGTGAGGGAACAGATTGCCGAATACCTTGAGAAAGGATATGCCCACCGCATAACTGCTGAGGAGCTAGAATCTACGGAACCTGGTCGTGTGTGGTACCTACCACTTGGGGTAGTGAGCAACCCACGCAAACCAGGAAAAGTACGGCTGATCTGGGATGCGGCAGCTCGAGTCGAAGGCGTGTCGTTCAACGACATGATGTTGAAAGGACCGGATATGCTGACTTCTTTGCCTACCATATTGTTGTGCTTCAGACAGAAGCATGTAGCTTTCAGTGAAGACATAAAGGAAATGTTCCACCAGTATTTGATTCGGAAGACAGATAGGCAGGCGCAGAGATTTGTTTTTCGGGAGCGACCGGGACAGCCGCCACAAACTTTCGTGATGGATGTAGCTACATTCGGGTCAGCCTGCTCATCGTGTATTGCACAGTACTTGTAGAACAAAAACGCAAAGGAGTATGCCGACCAATTTCCCGAAGCTGCTAGAGCCATCATCGAAAACCACTACGTAGATGATTATCTCGATAGCGTGGCTACGGTGGACGAAGCAGTGAGACTAATACAAGAAGTCAGGTATGTACACTCTATGGCTGGCATGGAGATTAGGAATTTTGTATCGAACTCCGACGAAGTGTTAGAGCGTATCGGAGAATGCAGTAAAGTCCAAGACAAGTCGATGAATCTAGAACTGAGTGTCAAAAGAGTGCTTGGCATGGTGTGGAGACCATCGCAGGATGTTTTCAACTTCGATAACTGCAAGAACGAGAAAGTACGAAGCATCTTGGAACACCAAGAAGCACCAACCAAACGCCAAGGTCTAGTGGCGCATTTATTTGTTCACGGGAAGATGATAATGCAGTGAATCTGGAAAACTGGATCAGACTAGGATGAACTAATCACTGGAGGAATATTGGAAGATTGGCACAAATGGAGCGGACTACTAGTCAAAATTGAGGGAGTTAACGTACCGAGATGTTACTTTTCCGGCACCGGAGTCACACCGCAGGACTCGCAAATACACATTTTTGTGGGTGCGAGTGAAAATGCGTACGCATGCGTTGCGTATCTCCGTAGCGGCATTGGTGGAATACCACGGTGTACGTTGATAGGAGCAAAGACAAAGGTAGCACCGTTGAAGCCCCTTTCAATACAGATTCGTCAACAGTCATCGCGTGGCTACGATCCGAAATTCGCCGCTACCATCAGTTCGTCGGTTTCCGAGTGGGAGAGATTTTGTCCACAACTACCGTGGGTGAATGGCACAAAGTTCCGACCAAGGTTAATGTAGCAGACCAAGCGACGAAATGGGGAGACGGGCCCAGCTTCAATCCAGAAGCCTGCTGATAAATTTGACCGAGCTTCCTGAGGGATACAGTTGAAACCTGGCATACAGAGACAACAGAGCAGTTTACTACAGAGGTGGATCTCCGTACAGTCTTTCTTCATCACCAGACCATGCCACAACCATTAATAAACATGGAACGGTTCTCCAGATGGTGCAGCTGGGTACGAGGTCAGAGCGATCCGAAGATTCTAGGGAATCAAGTCGGAGGGTTTCTTGACGCAAAAAGAGTTGAAGGAGGCGGAAGTTCTGATTTGGCGACAGACGCAGATGCAGGGTACGCGGACGAGCACGCAACGCTCACCTACAACAAAGAACACCCTGAAGCTGAACAGAAGCAGATCAATAGATTGCGTGCGCTGAACAGGATGTCTTCAATGCTCGACGACGATGGAGTTCTTCGGATGAATAGCCGAATCGTGGCTGCACCAATGGTAACTGAAGACAGGTTTTTAATTTTCCTCCCCAAAGGTCAGCGAGTGACGGAATTGCTTGTAGGAAGTTATCACGTTCGTTACCTACATGGAACCCATGAAAGAGTGGTCAATGAGCTAAGACAGCGCACAGTTGGCAAGAACTGATGAAAACTAAGGAAAAAATCTGTAACTTTTGTCGCTTTTAAGCGCGGCTTGTAAACATAACCATTTTCGCTTGGAAATTGTCTGGGGAATCGAATGGAACTAGTTTCAATCACCGCACGAATACGGTTGTGGAGTTATAGAGCTTATTTTACAACACTTACCCTTGTATTCTTTAATAATTTATAGACATCTTTGCACGGAGAGGCTCAAGATCAACAAAGTAGTGCTAATCCCATGTGAAATTTCCTGGAAAATCGAATAGAAGCTGTTTCAACTACACGCAAAAAACCCCAGTACAAACTACCATTGGGAACGTCCATTAATTATGTCACGCAAAAAGTGACCCCCCTTGTCACGTTTTTTGTATGGAACTTCATTTTTTTTTGTATGGATAGTCACGTTTTCCCAAACCCCCCTCCCCCCTTACTGCGTGACATTATTAATGGACCTTCCCTTTCGAGGGTTAAATTAAGCGCAAACACCAAAAATTTTCACCTGACTATAAATGCGTTTGATTTTACCATGCCTGCGATGAGATCGACCATGGTGCGATTGATCAATATGAGGTCTGTCAAATATACCATAAATGTTGAAGGTTTCACCATCAACGTAGTAAATTTGATTGAAATGTCATGGTAGTTTTAAAGATAGGCATAGTCGGGTAAAATAGTAGTTCTTACTACAAGAATTTTTTTCTGTGTACCGCACGGCTCTGTGAACGAAGATATGGCTGGTTTTATCCCACTTCCCCTTGTATTCTTGAATAGTTTATAGATATCTTTGCTCGGAGTGGCTTAAGATCAACCAAATAGGCCTTGTCCTATATAAAATTTCTTGGAAAAACGACTAGAGGTTGTTTCAACCACTGCACGGCTCTGTGAACGAAGATATGGCTGATATTACCCCACTTCCCTTTGTATTTATGAATAGTTTATAGATATCTTTGCTCGGAGTGGCTCAAGATCAACCAAATAGGACTAGTCCTATGTGAAATTTCCTGGAAAATCTAATAGAGGTTGTTTCAACCACCGCCCGGCTGCACTTTTGTTACGGTGTCCTATGGAACCTATGGAAAACGTAGTATTCCACACGTTTCAAAACTAGCCCTGAAAATGGCCTGCCTTGTCCAAACCTTAGATAAGATCCGACAACTGCAACCGTCTTGCTCTGTCACCGAAGGAAACAAATGACTTCTTCTTCCCCTTCTAGACGTTGCATTTTGCAATTAGCTTATTGCGGGCGCTCAACCTCTAGATGTTCTTCCCGGTAAGCTATCTGACTTGCTATCTTTATTTATCCCTCTGCCAAGTGTTTTGACCCCAATGGTCTCTTTTTGAATAACTACTTTGTTACCGTTGGGATGGAAAATCTTTTGTAGTTTGCCCAATAAAAATAGTTTATAATCTGATTACTTAGTAAATAATGGAATATATGTATTTGATGTTTAGTTATTGTTATTTGTTAATATTTGTTAGAACTATAATTTATCTGTTAGGAGAAAAATAGCATGCATACTTAAATAAAACCTAGAATGACTTAACAAGAACAAAATTTGTAAAATCGTAATTTTAGCACACACATAACAACACAACACACATTGAAATCTGCTGCATGAAAAAAAAAACAGTGTTGTTGCAAGTTACTGTACAACAAAGAGTAAAGGAGAAAATGTAGGAAAGGGTAAACTACTGGGTAAATCGGTCACAAGGCTTGGGCTCTTTAATATCTTGACCACCAAAGCGAGCAGACCAGTTTAGCCAAAGTACAATAGAGCTAAAGCTTCCAAGGTATACTAATCTAGTGAAAAGTAACCAGTGTACATCGTGATAACCAAGAATCAGGACCCAATAACTCTAGTTTAGAGTATATCGGCCCACGTGCTCCGACGTAGGCCGACAGATTCCCGCCACGTAAGCGACATGCCCAAACCCACCACCAGAAAGTCCACCACGAGTCAGGAGAACCAAACCACGAACTACTCCCGAGTCGGACGAAGCCAATTCCCGACGAAAGTGCGGAAGTAGACCACGCGCTCAGATCCAGCAGCAGCCGGCCGGCCCTCACACACCCTACACACAAAAACCTAAAAAAAAGGTAATAAAAAGAAAATATATATAAAGGAAAGTGACAATGTGTAGATATTTGTTCCCTTGATTAGCCTCAACCTTTGAATAAAGCCGACCCTGAGAGTAAGAAGGCCTCAAGCTTGAGCTAGCCGGTCGAAACAAAAGAGGCCTTGAGAGCCCACCCTCAGTGGTCCCCGTGGCTTAGACCAGGGATCGAGGGCATTGTAGGAGGGTCCGTCTGACCCCTTAGTAACAATTGGCGACCAACTAAAAATCAAAGCTAATCAAGAGTCCAATAATACACATAATCTGTCCAAAAAGGTGCTTAGAAGGTTAAGGACAAGAGTAGATTGTGGCAAACTATAGAGGTTGAATATTTCAATGGTAACACGATCGTTCAGTGGGTACACTTGTTTATTGCACAACACAATAGGACGCCGAAACAATTTAGCTGCGTATCATATCGTTGTATATTTACTACTTTTCCGTCTTACATATCTGTATCGCTTGGTCAAGTGCAATTGACCATTTGTGTGAGATAAATCTCTCCTCTCGTGAAAGATTGTATTTAGCGTTAAGCTGGTTCACAATGTTTCAGTTGTAGTCTAATTTAAGTTCAATTTTAAGGATTTAGCTTTTGTTCAAGAATTAATATTAGGGTTATTATATACACTATTTACAAATTTTAATTTCAATATGATCAGTTGGTATTGATCACTTATTCAACATCAACAGATTTTGATCGAACTCGCAGATGATATGGTTTAAACCCTCTTCACTTTCCTTCCTAATTGGCAAACAACGCATCTAGATTGGCCTTCACGATTAGCTTGATTTCATATTTGTTCTCCAGCTGCCTCCAGGTCCCCTCATAGTTGCCTCCCGTCAGTTCCGCAGAGTTCAGGTCCTGAAATGCTTCTCCACTTGTCGACGACCGCAAATAGGTGCAGCTAGCTGTTGATTGTTGTGGATGAGGTTTCGAAAGGATTGTCCTTTTTCGGGCGCAACTGGAAGAGCGCAGGTTTAATTTCATAGGTAGTATTGCTGCTGAACTTGGTAGTGAAGCTCTTCAAACTTCTTTTCTCGTCGCTCTTTTTTCGCCAGGGTGTTTTCCGAAACTTTCACTTCTCCAGCACCATCTTCGTCGTCATTATGCATCTCAATTTTCCGGCGAACACACTAGAACTTCTTCATCGCCTCTTCAAGGGTCTCCAAACGTAGATCTATTTGGAGTTCATGCTTCTCCTTTTGTAAACCTTAGACGAGACGTGCAAGTCCATTGATGAGCCCGATCAACTGCTTCTCCTGATTTTTCAGCTCATTGAGCTCTTCTCACACCATCTTCACGCCTTTCAATAATCACCCGCAAATTTACAGTACCGCTGGATGGTAAAACACTTTCAGTTCGTGGCAATTCACTGTTCACGGTACAAGTGCAAGTTCACGTTCGCATCACTTCAACCACGTCACTAGCACTACGCAGCTGTACTGTAAAATTGCCAATCAAGTTTATGCACTATCACTAAACCACTGGTATCTGCAACGACCGCACGACCTCGATCACTGCTAACGGAATAACTCATCACAACGTTCTGCGTAACCGAAAATCTGCGAAATGACAGGGATAATTGCAGTGAAGCAATGACAGCGAAACCAACGATCGCCAAACAAATATAATGACATGCCCATCCAACTCAATCCAGGCCACAATACCCGGAAGAAAACGCTCAATCATAAATTTTCAATTTTTATTTACTTGCTCATCACCGAATCGCGACCCATCATATGCAACCCAACTACCACAAACATGCCACACAAACCATGCAAATTACTTCCCTGACGGCAATGATTTCGTTCTGATACCAGCTACTCGCGAGCAAATTTGCTCCGATGGTTCGTTTCGCTCCAAATTGCTCCGTCAAAAAACCATCCAACATCCAACAATAGCAGCACAATGCCGACAATATCACTCACTGCAAACACAATCATTCTATTATTCCACCAGTCTTTTATTCCACCCGTGGCGATGCTTCTTCTCGATCACCAGCAGCGTGGTTTTCGGTACACAATAGAAACACGTGAACGTTTGATTGTTGCAACCACGGTGGACACAGTTTTTTGAGAATCGAATCGCCAAAAGCTCTACTATAACCTTTGTCCTCTTGGTCAAGATTCAGTTCGAAGGACCATGATCTGGCACGGACTTATTAGTGGACTGTAATAGGTTTTGTCCATCAAGACACGGGTTTTCAGAGGTCCAAGACCTCTGCCTTCGATCACTGACTTTTTTTTTTTTAAAGAAACACTTTTCACTTGACTAATGGAACGGATTTAAACTTTATTTTCAAGTGGCTAAAGTAAATCGATAGATGTTTTGTGCCTAATAACTGATTTATTTAGACCAACCGCACCAATACGGTACTATCGGTTAATTATTACCCTGCTTGACAACTCGATACCGCACCGGTGGTTTGTAATGCTTATGACACACATGTGATACAGTTCTGTTGTACGTCTTTAATCTTGTACCTCAAACTGTACGTTTGGTTGTACTGGATTAAAGAAGTATCACCAACAATCAATGTGCAACCATGGACCGAAAAGGGAAGGACGTAGTTGTGCCGAAGAAACATTTGAAAAATTATGGATCACTATCGTACTAGAGAACCGGCTTCTAGTACTGGCAAAGTGCCGTGTATACTAGATTATTTTTAATGTTGCGTAGACGTGATTTAGGGTACATGTTAGTTATGTCAGCTGATATTATTTACAAATACAACTGGAACCAAATTCAAGGAAAATGCTTCCCTATGTAATCACGTTGCCCAGATCCAAAAGAAAATTTTGCTGATGAAAGAGGAGTGACGGTATCTTCTGAAAAAGCTACTGAAACACGAGAATGACCTGGAGACACAAATGGGCAGGCCATTTAGCAAATTTATGATTTGAGAGCCAGTAGCTTACCTCCAAAACGAGCTGTTCCAGAGGGTAGTGCCGGCGATCAACCTATTATTATTATTATTATTGTTTATTACAGTCAACAGGTAAAATATTTGCTCCAATGACCGGCATCTTAAAACTAAAATCACAAAACTGCAAAATTAATCAAATTAACAAAAAATACGTCTAAAACTACACTTATTTGTTTCCCTATGTACATTAAAATCAAATACAAAGTAACAACTATTAAAAAGACGACACATGCTGCGCATTGGCTCATGGAACCCATAGTTGGTTCTGTTGGCGGAGTACACACAGCGGAACACCGGCAAAGGATTTCGGATCGTATGTGGAGGAAATCACACGTGAGAACTAGTTAACGAGTTTTTATTAATAGCGAGGTAAAATTACACGTCACACTTGGTAGTGAGCTTTCTATCGAATGGCGCGCACACGAAAAACAAGGTGCATGCACAGAGAAGGTTCACACAGTAGGGCTGGGCAAATGCACAAGGTATACTTACGAAGAGGTGAGCATTGTACCTTTCCACAGAATCTTGCCGCGGGAAGGCTCAGGAACATGGCTTCTGACAATCCTTTTTTTCAGGCGCAGTCAACACAAACGCTCATTCAATTTCATGCCCTCCGTTTTGTGCCGTTCTCCGCACACTATTCATTAGTCCATACTACTTCTCGCCATCATGCCTACACATGCACAGCGGAACGAATAGGAAGCAAAATTCATTCACGCTGCTCCCTTCTGATTTTTTCACATTTCCATTTCGTCCAAGATCCCTTTGCCGTTTACGGTAGTGAATGATTGCGAAAAAAAAGTCAGTTCGACGGCAGTCACCACTAGCGTATGAAGTTTTCGGTTATTAAAAAAACAGGTGGAATTCGAAAGAAATGGCTACACAGGGCAAGCGAAAATTTCGAGACATGGTGCGGGAGTTATCTCAGTTCTTCGAATGACCTAAATTTGGCTAAATTGAACCTATAAACCGAATAATGCTGCGTAGATGTACAGACAATATTCACACATCACAAACTAACAGTTCACACAGATAAAATAACAATTATTTAACTAGAAAAGGGTGGACCAAATGTAAGGGACATATATTTTTCATTGTTCTCAACTATGGCCTGTTGCCTGGATAACTTAGTAAAAATGTTGTGATTGGTAAAATTTTCAATGGAAATGTATGACATTCGATTGTACTTTTTTCAAATGGCTCATCCAAACACAAACCAAAGGAACAAACCTGTACAGATTGAATTATTATGTTTTCAGTATCAAAGGGCCAATGAATCCTAAAGTAAAAATCTCATAAATTCATACATATTTGTTATTGATTCATGTATAATTAATTGTTTTATGTTTTATTTAATTGCAATAGTCCTTCACATTCCAGAGTAACATTCATCTGCCATTGATTGAGCTGTAAAGATGCACTAAGGTGCATATTAGCATCATATGCCTATTTTTACTATTTTAAGTATTTTATTTATAACCATATTCAAATTATAGGATGACAAATTCCTACTATGATATATTTAAGTTAAATATTCTAGTATATTTCATTGCTTTATTGCATACTACATATATCGCATATTATGACATATTATTTACATTATATTTAATAAATACTGGGATGGACCATCAGGGTATCATTCAGTCTGAAACTGGACGATGGTTTGATTGACTGCCTGAGTCTAGGAGGGAACAACCAGTATCATTTTCTTATCCTACGAAGCTGCATCCAAGCCCTGGGCATGAAGAGATGGTGGCTACCATACATACCATACAAACGCACCATAAATTTCAGCTCGATTGGATAAAGGGGAAGTTGCTTAACTAGCCCTCCCGAGATTTGCATTACCCGTGCAAGCCCACGTGCAAACACCGGACACAATCGAAAATTTATAGGATTTAAAAATAAAAACAGCCGAGTTTCAGTGGTGACTCGGTGAGCAACATATTCTCTAGCAGAGTCCTACAGTGTAATCGGGGAATTCGTATATTAGCACGTGATTAAAGTGTGAAAGACACCGCGCCGTCTAGGCCAAGCGATATGTTGGTGTGGAGAAACGAACAAAAATACCTGGTATGCCGCACGCTCCCATTTGTTTGGCAGTTTCAGCTTTTCAATATTCACGAGAAGCGGAAGAGAGAATGCATGAAAAAATCGTCTTCCACAGGACTGCTACGACAAACATCATGATCGCGACCGAAAAACGGCAGAACGACTGCGCCATTTTGTCCATTCATTCCTCCGTTCTCGTTGTGCAAAGGGAATGCAGAAAACGTACGCGTTCACGCAGTCACGGGTGAAAAGCGATCCCTCTTCAAGCACTGCTCAGGAATGAATGTGCGCGTAGATTACGGCGGCGTATGTTAATGTCCAACATGCTGAGCAGTCTAGAACAATCAATGTTCCCTTGCAGGAGATCGCCAATAAAACAGGCTTTTGCCACGTTACGCCTTCCATCAAGTGGTTGAAGGTTGATGAGCTGGCACCGACTGCTATAGCTGGGTAGATTGAACGGGTCTCTCCACCTGAGATGACGTAGGGCAAATCGAATGAATTTCCGCTGGGCTGCCTCAACACGCTCTATTTCATTCTGGTAATATGGAGACCAGACAGCCGAACAATATTCCAGAATAGGGCGAACGATTGCGCAGTAAAGCGATTTCAAGCAATAAACATCCTTAATTTTTTTGGCAAAACGGAACAGGAAGCCTAACTGCGATGATACCTTAGACACGACGTATGCTACGTGGTCTTTGAAGGTCAATTTGGAATCGATGAAAATCCCCAAGTCCTTAACCGTCTTTTCGCGCTGCAGCTCAAATCCTGCCAAAGCATAACCGAATTGGTAGAGTTCACGTTTACGGCCAAATGAAATCACCGAGCACTTGGACACATTCAATGTCATCTGATTGATGCGACACCATTCAGCGAACGCCCTCAGCTGTTGTTGCAGAAAAACGGCGTCTAGTGGATGCTTTATCGCGTAGAACAGCTTCAAAACATCGGCGTATGAGAGTTTTAGGCATTTGAGGATGAGATTAAAAGGAAAGGTAACACAAGAAAGTGTAGGGCTAATGCTAATGCAGCAGTTACCGATAAGATCTCCGCCAAAAGAACATGTCACTGAGCCAATCAGGCCATCCGACTTACCCATTGACGGTGGCAGGATTTACTGTTTATAATCTAGGAGAAATTGTGACCGACGAACCAAGGAACAATACCGAGTATACGATGAATCCGGCAGGTTACACGGTAACCTGCCCAACCGGTCATCTGAAGGATCAATTGAAAAAAAAAAAATGCATTTACGCGTGCCGTGTAATGCGCAATGGTGATTTTCTGTTTTTTTTTTTTAAATATTCCAAAAACTGATACCGATCTTACAATAACGGGGAACTCGGCCGATGCGTGCCACTTGCTGCCACTGCTACAGTATATCAACGCGTCCCTTGATCGCCACAGCATCGACGGAAGACCGTCGGGGTACTGGTTTTCCGGGTTGTCACATCCTACCATATGCAGTTTACTGCAAGCTATCACAGCTTTAAGCGATGCGTCAACTACAAGGGCATCAAGAAGGGGAATTTCGCCAACATGGACAAGGCGAATGATTCGACGTTGAACTACGATTAAGTTTTCCCTAAGGATGCCATGGCGACTAGCTAACTGAAATATTCTGAAATAGTCTGATCGTTACACTTTATTTTTTTACAAAAAAAAAAACAATTCTTAAAATCGCATCATTATCATCCATCATCCCTGTTGGCTCATGATCGAAACGATAGTCGATCCAGCCACAACGGAACCCATGGTAAACGATGGCGAAGGTGACGCATGTCGCTGTTGCCAATGGTGATGATGATGATGATGAAGTTAATGTTGTCGCATTTTTTGTTAATTCAGCTGGATGTATAGCGATTTGCGAATGCCTTTCGGTCTTAAAAATGTACCATCAACTTCGTAGAAACTCTAGGTTACTATTGCTAAGATAGCAAAACGTCTAACAAATCCAACCCAATAGCTTTCGCTTCTAAGAACACTGAATTATAGGAAAAGTAGTCTGTAATCTAAAAAGAATTATAAGCACCAATAAGCATTAAAACCAATAAGAATTAAAATATGCAATATTTCTGCATCATACTTGCATTCACGATGCTTCTTGCTGTACATTGGCAGTCTGAACACAGAGAACAGACGTTCATCTTCGGTCTGCTACTTGTGTAAAACTTTAAACCGACATTTCTAATGTATGTCGTGATGCTCCTGGTAGACGGCGCTGCAGTTGTGCGATAACTGCCATGTAAATGTTTATAAATAAAAAGCCTAGTACATAACCTGAAAAGTTTTGTTTGTTTTTCTCTGCACTTGCTTCTTATACCGGCTGCCCATATTAACTTTTACACACGTTTTTCAAGAAAAGGTATATGGACATCAATGTCTGTTCTCTGTGGTCTGAATGCATAGCTGTTGTATAATAGCATACGCAAAGCTACCGTAATGTTAGCTGTCTGATATCTGCATTTTTCATGCTTAGAATAACGCACTGAAAATGCTTAATTAAAGTTGTTTACAAATTCTACAATTTCTACAAAGTTGGAGTTCGGATTTCAATATCACTAATTCTGCACTGAACCCTCTTTTGGCTCGATTGTCAAGATATGATCGCATGCTCCCTGAAGATCCCAGAAGACTGCTTGTAACTCCTCAAGAACCTACTAATGTTTGCGAAATTGAATGTGGTCAGTATTGGCATCAAGGGCTAGGTAAGCTGCCTTATGAAATTTTTGAAAATTCGCAAGAAATTGTTTTTTCTTCAGAAAAATGCCTTCGTGAGGCTTTTTCTGACCTTGCAGGACCCCGTTGTATTTCGATCAACGTCAACATTGATGGTTTACCGTTGTTCAATAACGGCACCGATCAGGTTTGGCCAATATTGTTTAATGTACATGAGGAACCTGAACTTCCACCGATGATCATTGGGATTTTCCATGGTAAAGTAAAACCAAAGTGCGTAGAAGAGTATTTGACACCATTTGTTGACGAGGCATTACCGATTTTGAATACTGGAAGCGTTATTAACGAATATAAACTGACTATTGAACTAAGAGCTTTCATCTGCGACTCGCCAGCAAGGGCGTTCATAAAAGGTATATACCAGTCGATTTGAATGTATTTTTCAATAGCGCATTATAATTTTTGAAATACTTTAGGAACAGCAAATTTCAACTCGTTTCATGGTTGCTTAAAATGCACCATCGTTGGAAAACATCTAAAAGAGTTGCGCATGAATGTATACCCTACCACTATGGCACCAAAACGAACGGATTGCGGGTTTCGCGATAGGATATATGACGGACATCATCAAACATATAAGATTCGCGAGAACGCAATGTTGAAAATCGTTTTCGTGGAAACACCCCTCTTGGGATTACTCATGAATATGATAGAAGATGTAATCGTTAGTGATTCGTTACATTTGTTGCACTTAGTAATAACCAAAAAGTTGCTCACGATACTCAGAGATGGCTACTTGAACCATAAGAAGTGGTCAATGGAAACGGTATCTACCATTGACAAGATTCTCAGTACCCTTAAACTACCACTTGAAATCCATCGGAAAGGTCGTGGATTACAGCATTTAAGTCATTGGAAAGCTTCAGAATGCGCATCTTTTTTGAACTACATTGGAATTGCGATCTTACCTGAATTCATCAATAAGCAACATTATGAAAACTTCGCCAACTTATTCTGTGATGCAACAATTTGCTCAAGTGATTTTTATAGGCTCTATTTGCCTGTAGCAGCAATCCTGTTTGAGAATTTTGTTAAAATCTATGAAAAATTATTCGTATCAGTTTCAAGTAATCAACACAATCTTATTCATGTCGTAGAGGAAGTGCATCGATTTGGCCCGTAGTACACAATTTCATCGTATCCCTTTGAAAACCACCTTTTTCAGATAAAGAAGCTAGTACGGTCTGGTCACCTTCCACTCAATCAAATTGTGAATCGAATCACCGAGAAACAACGGAAAAGTCATGATAGGAAGAAGCTGCATAACTATCCTTTGTTAGAGCATCCCAGTACCGAAGATAAAACCAAATTCTCTCGGATCACGCTGTCAGACAATTTCACGTTGCATAATAGTTTTCCTGATATGTGGTTTCTAACAAGAAATAAGAAAATAACTGCAATAATTAATGCAAATATTGATGGAGTGTTCGGAAAAGAACTAAAAACCACTGAGCCACAGTTTAAAATTCCGTTGCTGTCCCTCGACTTGAACGTATTGTGCAGTTTCACTGACAATCGTTTTGAACCACCCAAGTTTTATTCATTGAAAGAAATCCTATGTAAACTTGTTGCTATCCCCATCTAAAACAAAACAGTATTTGTGCCATTACAACATACCTTACCTTCAGTTTAATTTTAGGAATCTAAAAGTCCATATATGAACAAGTTTGAACTTTATTGAATAAAAAAAAAACAAAAAACTATTTCAGACTTATTTTAATGATTTCGAGTTTTCATAGAAAATATCACTGTTTCCACTTTTTACTGACATCACTGTGCGTACATAAGGTGAAAGTTAATGGATTTCCGTTGCTCTGACTACACACCCACTCGAGCCACACCTAAATTCAAGTTGCATCGTGATATTGGTCTTATTGGTAATAGATGCAAAATATCCAAAACTGAAAGTATTGAAATCGTTGGACATGCAATACTGATGAAAATTATTATTATATTCTTATATTATAATATTTACAATGATGATAATAATGATATGAATAAAAATAATTATGAAAATATTAATAATAATAATAATAATAATAATAATAATGGTAATAAAATTTGTAATAATAATAATAAAAATAATAATAATAATAATTATAATAATTGTAATAATAATAAAAATAATACTAATATTGATAAATAATAATAATAATAATAATAATAATATAATTATTCATAATAATAATTATGATACAAATGCAGATAGTTATAGTTATATTTATAGTAAAAGTAATGGTAATAGAAATAGTAATAGTTATAGTAATAGTAATAGTAAGAGTGATAGTAATAGTAGAAGTAATAGTAAAAGTAAAAGTAAAAGTAAAAGTAGAAGTAATAGTAATAGTACAAGAAACAGTAATAGTAAAAGTAATAGTAATAGTAAAAGTAATAGTAATAGTAATAGTAATAGTAATAGTAATAGTAAGAGTAAAAGTAATAGTTAAAGTTATAGTAAAAGTAATAGTTTTAGTAATAGTAATAGTGTTTGCAATTGTAATAGTCATAGCCATAGTAATAGTAATAGTAATATGTATACTTTTAGTTATAGTTACAGGTATAGTGATAGTAATAATAATAGTTATAGTAATAGTAATAGTGATAGTAGAAGTAAAAGTTATGGTTATAGTTATAGAAATAGTAATAGTAATAGTAATAGTAATAGTGATAGGAATTGTAATAGTCATAGTCATAGTAATAGTTATAGTGATAGTTGAAGTAATAGTAATAGTAATAGTGATGGTTGTAGTAAAAGTTATAGTTATAGTAATAGTAATAGTTATAGTAATAGTAATAGTTATGGTATTGGGTAAAGTTATAGTAATAGTAAAAGTAATAGTAATAGTAAAAGTAAAACAAATAGTTACAGTCATAGTTAAAGCAATAGTTATAGTAAAAGTAATAATAATAGTATAAGTAATAGTAATAGAAATAATTAAAGTTATAGTTATAGTAATAGTAATAGTAATAGTAAAAGTAAAAGTAATAGTTATAGTAATATGTTATAGTAATAGTAATAGTAAGAGTAAAAGTAATAGTAATAGTTAAAGTAATAGTAAAAGGAATAGTAAAAGTATTAGTAAAAGTAATAGTTTTAGTAAAAGTATTAGAAATAGTAATAGTGATAGTGATGGTAAAAGTCATAGTCATAGTAATAGTAATAGTGATGGTAAAAGTAATAGTTATAGTTATAATAATAGTTATAGTAATAATAATAGTTATAGTCTAAGTAATAATAATAGTCATAGTAATAGAAATAGTTAAAGTTATAGTTATAGTAAAAGTAATGGTTATAGTTATAGTAATAGTAATAGTAATAGCAATAGTTATAGTAATATTATAGTAATAGTAATAGTAATAGTAATAGTAATAGTAATAGTAATAGTAATAATCATAGTCATAATCATAGTCATAGTCATAGTAATAGAAATAGTAATAGTAATAGTAATAGTTATAGAAATAGTAATAATGATAGTAATAGTAATAGTTATAGTAAAAGTAATATTTATAGTTATAGTAATGGTAATAGTAATAGTAATAGCAATAGTAATAGTAATAGTCATAGCAATAATCATAGTAATAGTTAAGTAAAAGTAATTGTAATAGTTATAGCAATAGTTATAGTAATAGTAATAATAATAGATATAGTCGTAGCAATAGTAATTGTTACAGTTATAGTTATAGTTTTATTAATAATTATAGTAAGAGTTATAGTAATAGTATTAGTAATAGTAATAGCAATTGTTATAGTGATAGTAATATTAATAGTCATAGTTATAGTAACAGTTATAGTAATAGTAAGAGTAATAGTAAAAGTTATAGTAATAGTTATAGTTAAAGTTATAGTTAGAGTTAGAGTAATAGGTATAGTTATAATAATAATAGTAGTAGTTATAGTAATAGTAATGGTAATAGTTATAGTAATAGTGATAGTTATAGTAATAGTAATAGTGATAGTTATTGTTATAGTTATGGTAATAGTAAAAGTAATAGTAATAGTAAAAGTAACAGTGATAGTAATAGTAATAGTAATATTGATACTTATAGTTATAGTGATAGTAATATTAATATTACTAGTTATAGTTAAAGTAATAGTTATAGTTATAGTAATAGTTAAAGTAATAGTTATAGTAATAATAATAAAAGAAGTAGTTATAGTAATAGTAATGATAATAGTTATAGTTAAAGTAATAGTTATAGTAATAGTAATATTTTTAGTTATAGTTATAGTAATAGAAATGGTAATATTAATAATAATAGTAGTAATTATAGTTCGGAACAAGTTTAAAATTCGTTGCTGTGAATTTCTGGAAAATTTCAATTTCAGTTCAAGAAATATTGTAATCAAGACTTTTGAAAAAGCCCAAAGTATATTTTAGAAACTTTCGCGTGCCTTAGATCATGATAAGTATTATATTTTATTGTTTTTAGCGAGTTGATATATGCAGGAACCTTCAAGTGACTCATGCAATGCCTAAATATATGCATTTTTATCTTGAAAACAGGTACGTGCTAACATATCTAGGAATTACCTCAATTGTGCGCTTATCCAGAAAGACTAGCATCCCCACCTAATTATCGTTAACATTTTAGAATAAGTTTTCCGATTTGAGATGAGGAGGGTGTATTTAACTATTAGAATGAATAAAATAAAATCGGTACATACCTGACGTCGTTAGTTTCTATCTGAAGGAACGATCCGGAAAGGTTGGTCGGTTGGTGTTCATCGCGAACAGAGATTCCATCCGAAGACTGACTTTCAGAACTACCAACTCCAGATATAGTTTCTTTTTCTGTCGACGAGCATCCATCTGCATTGTTGGGATTTGTTTCCAAACTTCGCTTCTTTTTCCACCACTCAATCATCGCACAATTTTTTCGCTTTCTGAACACCATTTTAGCGTCTAAACTCGCTGGGTCACTGCACGCTTCTGAAACAATGATTGCCAAGGCTATTTTGCTTTCGACTCATCAAAATACCGTTATTTTTTTTTCAAGTGCAGGCATATTCATAATAACCTAAATGTCGTTGCAAATTATATATGAATTACTTTTATCGTTCAATGCATTGTTTCAAAGTTTGTTGCATTATTGAGTATAATAATTCAAGTGATTGCATTCGTATTCAATTACTGATGATGATTACGGAACATTTTCCACTGCAATTAGAGAAAATATATCTCACGACACCTATCAAATGGGGCAAATCATACGAGTCATTCGAAAGTTTGATCATTATCTCGCTGCTGATGGTTTAGCTTGTATCCTCATTTAGGCACCCGTCCCAACGATCGGGATTTTTTTTTCACTTCTACGCTTTGTGCGGATGTTCTACATCTCACTGTTGTTCCGCGTGGGTACGACCCGGAGCACATATACATACTCACGGGTAGCGTATACGACAAATAGAAATAATTTGAAAGATTATGAGTTATGCTAAAAAAATGGTTTTCAGCTTTATTATGCAATTTACAAGTATGTTGCATTCTAACGAAATACTTCTTATCGTATGGGGAAGAGTCGTACTGAATAAAAAAGTATCACATTCATACTAAATAATTGCATTATTGATGAGCAAAGTTGTCAAACTCGATAATTTTCACAACAAGTTTGGGTTACAAGAATGGTTTTAGGTAATATGAAAAAAGATTTCTAATTTTTTTTTTTAAACCACAGGATGGAAAATTTAGTTGACTAACTTCAAGTGTTAAAACTTTTCAGAAAAAGTGTTCCATTGTTTTTTGAAAAATCGAGAAAGGGAAACATCAAAAATCGTTCCAATTTCGCCTTAACATTCCAGACCTCTTGAGCTCGCTCCACCTGCTCCATATCCTGTAAGAACAGCACTGGCTCAGTACCCTCATTCTGCTCGATAACTTCTTCATACATCACTTCCTGCCTGTTGTATTCACGAAGCTTTCTTTTACGTACAGCAGGTTTGCGTGTTCCACCGAGTTCGTCAAAACGCTGCTTCGCATTGCGCAGGCATCGATGCAAGAACGACTTGCACTCATCCTCAGAAAACTCTGGGTCCGATTGAAGCACAGTGTGATAAAATAGTTTGATCATGCCCTCAAATTTGCAGAACGGTATCTTCCGCACCATTTCCATGATCTGCAGGCATACCGATCCTTCTTTTCCAGTGTATCGCTGGCGGCCGTGCAGCTGACCAATCGAAAAAAATACTGATGCCCTGAATTCTTCTTTCTTGCTGTTTTCCTCCAGCAAATCCAACTCGCGTAAATCTTTGACTGGATCCATTGGTATTTTTTTGATTCCGATAGAGTAGCATTCATGTTTACATCGTGTAGATCCGGCAGAGCCCAATGCATCCAATTTTGCGTTCGCGTGGGCGAGCAAAGCCAAACATTTGTTCAACTTTGCATCAGATGAATTCGATGCTTCTGCAGAGCTTTCTTGTTTAGCTTGTTCGGTTTGAGTGGTTGCGTCACAGGATGTTGTCGAGGAGGAATCTTCAGCTTTTACGCGGAGAGCATTGAAAAGCGCAGCTGCTGTTTGCTTTTTTGAAACACGTTTTGCCATAGCGCCTAAACCAGAATCTTATTGAGGACCACTTTTAGAAAAAAAGAATAAGTGCATTGAAACTTACCGGACGATGAATATATCGATTGCTCAACAGAAAACATAAGTTTTCTGCTGCTGACAAACTTCGCAATCTCGAGAAAAAAAATCTGATAGCCCGAGCTGCTGTTGTGCATGCGTATAGTGTGTGATGTTATGTATATCAGGATAATAGAGACACTTGGTAGCGCTTTGACATTTCGGGCGGATCATTTCAATAGGTCTTTTTCAATTGTTATGGAGGGATTAAAAATAACAGCATATCAATCATTTGGAGAAGCCACACATTAGTTTCGGCTAGCGTACTGTGCCAAAAACATAGCGTGAAATTTAAAGACAAACTAATAAAAGGAAAAGTAAAAAAAGTGCATTCATTCTCTGTTAGAACCTATTTGAATGTTTAGCACCATATGGACAAATGAACGTTACTGACGACATTGAAGTTTATATTGGGCACATATTAAACCGTTCCCATACGTTCCATATAGGTTAGAGGATAAAGACGCGGAATAAAAACATATCGACTACGAAGCAGACCGAGTTCGAATCCCATCCTAGGAAATGCAAAACTGCAGCGAATTTAAAAGTTCATTAGAATAAATGGGGGGTCTAATTAGAAAGCAAACGTCCATCATCATCAGTACAGGAAAAGCAAAAAAAAAATATAAGAGTCAAAAATGAATAAAATCTATAATTGAAAGTAGGTCTTATTTTTTTGCATCGCATTTTCAATCAAGCATTTAATCAGCATTCTAAAAGCTAAACTCCCCAGCAGTAGAACAACATTTCCACTGCTGTCATCTAGCTGTCATTTGCAAACGTTACCAATTCATGCTACCAATGAATGACATATTGTGGACATAGACGTCTTCATTTGGTGGGGTCCAGCATTAAATTAGCCGTATAGCTGGCCAAAACCTGCTTTTGAACAGCATTTAAGATGACTATAATGCTTATATGCATTATATCGCTTGTCGTTAAGACGCATATAGGGCTACTTACGTTCTGTATTTAATGCTTATTGGTTACCTGGGCAGGCTTGCAAGTATTTTCGACCGGTCTTTATGGACGAAAATACATGTTGTGTAGAGACCTCAAACTTCAAACATATGGATTAAATTTTAAGGATACCAACAATAGACTAGCTCATTGGCGTATTCCGCTTTGCGAGTTTTACTACGAGATTAAATAACGGCCAGGAAAACAAAACTCCGTTGCCGATAGTATATCTCAAATTCGTAATGAAAGTATTTCTTCTAAGTATATGAGTGCACACTCAGCCGATACAGGTCATTCCGAATTCATAAAATGTACCGAATTGCCAGTAATTGAATTATCCTTAAAATTGGTCCAGATGAACCAGACTAAGACGAACAAGTTATTTCAAGAATGTTTAGAAGAACAATAATAAAATTTGTGTTTGGAGTACCACAGATAAAAAGAATATTCAAAGAATACATGGACTTAGGGCGAACAAATTTCATAATGTACCCTAAAAATTGAATGAAAAGTATCCAAATAGTTAACAATTTTTTTTAGCAGATGCGAATCATTGAAAGTTTTCATTTCACAAAAACATATGATTGATTTAAGAACCCCTGAGAAACCCTTCATTGAACAAACTCACGAGTCGGCGCACTAAGGAAAAATTATAAATCGGACAGAACGACACCTTACCCGCCAAGGCCAAGTGTGAGTCGTCGTAATCGTCCGGACCAGTTGTAACACAGATGGCACTACTTGTAGGTCAACATATTAAAGTGATCGATCTTCAGATGATGTAGATGATGTTGAATACGGTGGGTGAAACAGTTCCCTGGCGAACCGATTACGAGACGATATAGAAATCCGTTCTAATAGAGGGAATAACTGTTTTTTACTCAACATAATTAATGAAGTGCCTAAATTTACCGTTCCGGGAGAATGACAACCTTGTCCACTAAAGTTCCAAGACGAAGTTGAACAGAGCGTCCCGATCGGATCCAGACGAGCGATACACTTAATGCACGTTTTCGAACACGTAATGCAGTTGACCCTCGCCGACGCCATCCCGGTAGGAGATTTTTCGTTTCGGCAGTTCTCTATACTCTCTACGATATTGGTTAAGCGCTTTGATGGTGTTTGCTGATTTTTTCGCCGTGCGAATGTTGGATAACGGTGGCATACAACTTGGGTGTGCTTTTGTTGTCATGCTCCATAGTGGTAACCATTGCTCCAAACGACTTTGATTTATCTTTAGCATCGTGGTAAACATCGAAACCGATCGTCATCAGATCAGAGGGGAATCTTGATCCTCCACGGAATAACATCCGGTTGCAGTTTATCTGGATGACGATCTTGGTTGCGACGGATATGAGCGTCCGCATATTGCCACCGAATCATTACCTGCGTTGGAACGGCTCGATCGACGCAACACTTCTTTTTTATGGCAGTGTACCGATCTGCGTTGTTGTTGGAGACAACGTACATTATCAACTGGGGATCTCTGTTCTCAATCCAACTCTCGGAAGTACGTTCCAGGGTTATCATCTGGGATAGTGACGAATTCACATTGCCGGATCTCGAACCGTATGCCTGAATCATACAGCCGAGGTAGTCGTTGGCCTCGGCGCAACAAGGTACATACCAGTGATCCAACGGAAACGTATCAAACAAAGGATTTTTCCGAAAATGAAATGTTGAGGAGTCGAATGCTTTTTTGATAAGCAGCAAATATTAATAAAAACGCAGAACGGTTGACTTTGTTTTGACAAGCAACACTGTTGCCGTAGTTGAAAAAAAAACTTAAAAGAAGTGTTGCTGTCTTGTTCTAGTACTACTCTGATAATGATATTCTAGTATATATGGAACTTGATACACTGAAAATTGTTACCAGGTGCGTCATGAATAAATCGTCCGTTCGATGTCCGTACTTAGTCCGAGGTGCAACTAGCGATTTGAAATTGGTTCACTGTTGTAGAACCCCTAGTTCCGAAGTACACCTTGCAATCTAAATCTTGCCATGCACTCTTGCGCTTTTCAGTAACTTTTGGTACAAGTATCTTTGTCTTAGTTTTGATTCGCTATGTTATTTTGACAGAATATTTGAGAGTGTATTGGTGTGAGTTACGGTCCTAGGGGTGAATTATTAAGCTTGGTACCGAGCTTGGGAACGGTGTGCTAGTACTTCCTGAGCCAAAAAAATATTCGTTTTCTCCATGAGTATCCACCCGCTGGTATCACCAACAATCAATATGCAACTAGCGATTTTAAATTGGTTCACTGTTGTAGAACCCCTTGGTCCGAAGTACACCTTGAAGCCAGCACCTAACTATACATATTTGCGCCTTTGTTTTGATTTGCTGTATTATTTTGACAGAATATTTGAGAGTGTGTTCGTGTGAGTTCATTATTAGGGGCGTATTATTAAGCTTGGGATCGATGTGCTAGTACTGACTGAGCCAAGAAAAAAATCGTATTTGTTCGGGACCTACTGGTCTTAGAGTTAGTCTATGGTACTTTGCAGATCTTGGCTGGATGATTCCCAAGATTTAATCTTTGGGACAAACCAGAACGTCGAAAACCTGTACGGAAGAGTATTCAAACTATACACTGCACGAAATATTTAGCGAAACGAAACCGGTACGAGAATAAATTTGAGTCTTATTGTGTTACCTTTTTATGAACTACCAGTGCGAAAGTGGATGGCTAAATCAAAATAGGAACGCTCTCTGTCATCAAAATATCACCCAGATACGATTCCACCGGTGGAGATGGTCTTAGTCACGATCGTGTAGTTATATAACCAACTTGCGAGATGTTTTCGGCAAGCAACAGATTGAAGTTATCTCTTATATGGAGACAGAGGATACGATTGAATCTGATCTAAAGAGATCAGAATCAGGGGCTCTTAATTGGTATTAGATCGAACAGGAGGTTAACCGCAGTTACCATAAAAAATTAGAACAAAATAAAAAATAGAGCTTTTGCCTAAAGCTTGATATATAAACTCGGAATAAAATAACTATTCAATTAATCTTATCACGTCTGGGTGTGGTAGTGTGCCTTCTGAAAGTATGGTAGTGCTTTTTGGACGAAAACATAACAAACAGCTGTTAAAAATATTTAATAATTTAAGGCAACGTCTAGGTTATCTGTGGGTAAACAAACAATTGTTACACGACGATAGACACGATAGTGTGCATGTGTTAAACGTCTCTAAGCTTAATAACAATATCGGTTAATGTAGAACATATTTAAGAGGTGTTTTTACGGATGATTTATTAAGCTTGGGATCAAACTTGAGACCGATGTGCTGGTACTTCCTGAGCCAAAAACTTTATCCATTTTTTTTCTTGACTATTCAGCCCCTGCTATGAACCATATGTTAATCGCAAGTTGCCTATTGAATGTTGATACAGAGGTGTTATAAAAAGTATCAACATGAAAAATGTCATCAAGATAGCCTTATACCAACAATCAATGTGCAACTAGCGATTTGAAATTGGTTCACTGTTGTAGAACCCCTAGGTCCAAAGTATACCTTGCAGTCTGCACCTTGCAATAATTCTTGCGCTTTTCGGTACCTTCCGGTACTAGTATCTTGGTTGTTGTTTTGATTCACTATGTTATTTTGACACAACATTTGAGAATGTGTTGGTGTGAGCTACGTTGTTAGGGGCGAATCATTGAGCTTGGGACCGAGCTTGGGACCGATGTGCTAGTACTGACTGAGCCAAGAAAAATATCGTATTTGTTCGGGACCTACTGGTCTTAGAGTTAGTCTATGCTTATACCATGTTACCACTCCGTTATCTGAACCAAGCATGAAGCCACAATTTAGGAACAATACCAAAGGAATAATCTTTGTTCTAAAATTAAATGTGAAATCAGGTATGCAATATTGGAAGAAATTTTGCCTTTGATCATTTCTGAAAACATGCCTCTAATCTGATAATAATGTTTTTAACGAAAGCAATACGAGAGAAAACGCTGTGCATGCTTAGACTTAGTATGCAGCTGACAAGTAAAGACCTGAAGTAATTTTGGCCATTTCTACCGAAATAATTTGGACAACTACCCCAATATAGGTGAAATGTACGTTTTCATTGCGGAATTATTCAACGGATTAAGGCTAGTATGCAGTTCAAAAGTAATGTGTATTAGGATAGGACAAGTAATGGTCAAGAAATGCTTTTACTGTCGGAATTACTTACCTTGTATGCAGCTCAAAAGGAGGGCAAACTTCGTAACGTTAGTAACGCCTGCCCGTGTAATCTAAATGGGGTTGTCACTTTTCCTTGCGAAATAATATTCCGTTCGATTATTCCGCAAGTAAAACTGACATTCCACTCATACTGAAGCAATTGTCAAAATTACTTCGGTAAAAATGGCAAAAATTACTTCAGGTCTTTTCTTGTCAGCTCCATACTAGGCTTTATTATTCCGCAAGGAAAAGTAACAGCTCCATTTAGATAATATGGGCAGGCGTTACTAATGTCACAAAGTTTGCCCTCATTTTGAGTTGCAAAAGGTCGGTATCGTGTTCGAAAGAAATTTCTTTTTCTACCTCAATCCCTTGTCATATTCCGTTTACTGAAACGGAAATGTAGAGAATCGAAAAGGATTTTTTGCAGCAGTATCCACCTGAAAAGAACGAAAAATAAAATTGGAATTTGTAAGGTTTCCACGCAAACTAATGGGAGCTGTCACTTTTGCTTTCGAAAAAATATTCCTAGTCGATTATTCCGTAAGTGAAGGTGACATTTCGTTCCATACAGATCAATTGTCAAAATTTCGCTTGGTAATATTGAACAAAATGCAGTTACCTCTCTACTTTTTAAGTCAATACTGGCCTATACAAGGTAAGCAATTCCGACAGTAAAAGCATTTCTTGACCATTATTTGTCCTATCCTAATGCACATTACTTTTGGGCTGCATACTAGCCTTTAGATACAGTATATTATAGGGTAAGAACATGTATCGTGTCTATTTAACAATCGTTGATTTTGCCTATAAAATACAATCATCACAAAGTTCAATAAAAAAAAGTTAATGGTATGTTTCGTTTATTACTCAGAACCCTACAACATCACCTCCTTTACGAAAATCAGCATTTGCGTAAATACCCGTCTTATTTTGCGCGATGCCACACACTATTGAACCTCGTTCACGGTATCTTTTGGTTATATGCCCTTTTGCCTCCAATCCTAGTAGAACATCCTGAAAAGGAAGGAATTTGATAAGCTTCTCCACATCACCAAAATATGTATGTTACCTCTAAGTTACCAAACTCATATTGTAAGGCCATTGGAATCAATTGATGGTGTAATCGTGGTGTATCAACGGCTTCTTTAATGTCACTGCCGAACCACAAATATTTCATGATGGTCTGAAACCAAATATAGCAGGTTATTCGAAGTCAATATTTAGATCGAAATTTTGAAGAGTTGAAGAAAAAACCTTATCTTTTGAATGGAGTAAGGACGTCATTGTTTTTTTAAAATCGTACGTTTCCACACAAATAATTTGGCAAAAATGCATGCAAAATTCCATATGGTATATATATATTTATTTATGCATTGATTCGTTTATTTATTTATTTATTTTTTTATTCATTTATTTATATATTTTTTATTTATTTATTTATTTATTTATTAATTTTTTAAAATTTTCATGTATTTATTTTTATAATAATAATATATTTATTTATTTAATTATTTATTTATTTATTGATTTATTTATTTAGTAATTTATTTCTATATATACTTATTTACTTATTTCTTTATTTAAATATTGATTTATTAATTGATTGATTTGTTTATTTATTTATTTATTTATTTATTTATTTATATATTCATATATTTATTAAATAATTAACTCATTTATTTAATTATTAATTAATTAATTTATTTATTTATTTACTTATTTTTATTTATTTATTGATTTATTGGTCTAATTATTACCTCATTTTTTTATTCATTTATACATTTATTTATTTATTTATTTATTTATTTATTCATTTATTGATTTATTTATTTATATATTTATTCATTTATTTATTTGCTTGTTAATTCATTTATATATATATATATATTTATAAGCTTACTTATATATTCATTGTTTTATTTATTCATATTTTTATTAATTAATTCATTGATTCGCTATGTTATTTTGACAGAATATTTGAGAGTGTATTGGTGTGAGTTACGGTCTTAGGGGTGAATCATTAAGCTTGGGACCGAGCTTGGGACCGGTGTGCTAGTACTTCCTGAGCCAAAAAAAATATTCGTTTTCTTCATGACTATCAACCCGCTGGTATCACAGCCGGTGCGTAGATTTGACAACCCGACCCAACTGAGCCGAGCGTTGCTATTTGAAGAAAAATATGCAAAACAAGTTGAAACGTTGAAACAACATCTTCATCTGGAAGACTTTATTTCAAATTTAGTGGTTCCAATTAGTTTTTAAAGTGTTATTTGCTAATTTTACGTTTATTGTGATATGTTGTGAAAAAATGAGTGCATCGCAAAAATGTTAACCCCATGGAAGGAATTGGACGCAACAAGACAACGAAGTGCTTTGCAGATCTTGGCTGAATGATTCCCAAGATTTAATCTTTGGGACAAACCAGAACGTCGAAAACCTGTACGGAAGAGTATTCAAACTGTACACTGTACGAAATATTAGCGAAACGAAACCGGTGCGAGAATAAAGTTGAGTCTTATTGTGTTACCTTTTTATGAACGACCGGTGCGAAAGTGGGTGGCTAAATCAAAATAGGAACGCTCTCTGTCATCAAAATATTACCCAGATACGATTCCACCGGTGGGGATGGTCTTAGTCACGATCGTGTAGTGATATAACCAACTTGCGAGATGTTTTCGGCAAGCAACAGATTGAAGTTATCTCTTATCTGGAGACAGAGGATACGATTGAATCTGATCTAAAGAGATCAGAATCAGGGGCTCTTAATTGGTATTAGATCGAACAGGAGGTTAACCGCAGTTACCATAAAAAATTAGAACAAAATAAAAAATTAGAGCTTTTGCCTAAAGCTTGATATATAAACTCGGAATAAAATAACTATTCAATTAATCTTATCACGTATGGGTGTGGTAGTGTGCCTTCTGAGAGTATGGTAGTGCTATTTGAACGTAAACATAACATAATAAAAATAGAGCTTATTAGCTAATATTTTTATTCGTTAATTCATTTTTTAATTAATTTAATAATTTATTTATTCATTAATTTATTAATTTATTTATTGATTTATTAATTTATAAATCCATTTCTTAAAATAGTTGGTTATATGTTGATATATGTATTTAGTTATTTATTTATTTATTAACTCATTTATTAAAATATTTATTTATCTATTTATGCATGTTTTAATATTTTAATTTATTTATGTATATATTTATATATATATATATATATATATATATATATATATATATATATATATATATATATATATATATATATATATATATATATATATATATATATATATATTGATTTAAAAATTGATTTATTTATATATTTCTTTATTAATTAATTAAGTGATTTATTTATTCATTTATTTATTTATTTATCTATTTATTTATTTATGTATATTTTTATTTCTTTAAATATTTTTATTTATTTATTTTTTTATTTATTTATTTATTTATTTACTTATTAATTTATTAATTTATTTCGTTATTTATTTTTTTGATTATTTATTTATTTATTTATTATTTATTTATTTATTTTTTTATTTATTTGTTTAATAATTTATTTATTTATTTTTCAATTTATTAATATATATATATATTTGTTAACTTATTTATTTGATTTTTCATTTGATTATTTATTTATGTATCAAGTAATTTATTTATTTTTATTTCCTTATTTTTTAATATATTTACTAATTTATTTAGTTATATATTGATTTATTTGTTTTTTTAGTTATTTATTAACTAACTTATTCATTTATTTCTTTATTTATTAATTTTGTTTTGTTTGTTTTGTTTGTTTTGTTTGTTGTTGTTTGTTTTGTTTGTTTTGTTTGTTTTGTTTGTTTTGTTTGTTTTGTTTGTTTTGTTTGTTTTTTGTTTGTTTTGTTTGTTTTGTTTGTTTTGTTTGTTTTGTTTGTTTTGTTTGTTTTGTTTGTTTTGTTTGTTTTGTTTGTTTTGTTTGTTTTGTTTGTTTTGTTTGTTTTGTTTGTTTTGTTTGTTTTGTTTGTTTTGTTTGTTTTGTTTGTTTTGTTTGTTTGTTTGTTTTTTTTTGTTTGTTTTGTTTGTTTTGTTTGTTTTGTTTGTTTTTTTGTTTTGTTTGTTTGTTTGTTTTGTTTGTTTTGTTTGTTTGTTTTGTTTTGTTTGTTTTGTTTGTTTTGTTTGTTTTGTTTGTTTTGTTTGTTTTGTTTGTTTTGTTTGTTTTGTTTGTTTTGTTTGTTTTGTTTGTTTTGTTTGTTTTGTTTGTTTTGTTTGTTTTGTTTGTTTTGTTTGTTTTGTTTGTTTTGTTTGTTTTGTTTGTTTGTTTGTTTTGTTTGTTTTGTTTGTTTTGTTTGTTTTGTTTGTTTTGTTTGTTTTGTTTGTTTTGTTTGTTTTGTTTGTTTTGTTTGTTTTGTTTGTTTTGTTTGTTTTGTTTGTTTGTTTTGTTTGTTTTGTTTGTTTTGTTTGTTTTGTTTGTTTTGTTTGTTTTGTTTGTTTTGTTTGTTTTGTTTGTTTTGTTTGTTTTGTTTGTTTTGTTGTTTTGTTTGTTT
>JAHHFK020001868.1:0-61256 GCA_024533555.2 Aedes koreicus
ATCGATATTTCCACTTTGATGATAGCCTTGTTTTTATGCATTTTTTCTATCACACTGGAATAAAAAAAGGACTTAAAAATATTTATTTTTTGGGATTAAAAAGTAGGCATTTTTTGACGTATAGAGGATGTTCTTTGAAATGCATAGAATGTAGTCAAAAAATGACTACCTCAGAATTACCGTGTAGAGAATTCTTCGTGATCTGCCTAAAAAATAGCAAAAGTGTTAAAATTCCCAAAGTCAACGGTCTTGTAATCAAACGTTACTAGAATACTCTGAATGTGAATAGAGCACAGCTCATCTATCATAAAAGTGGCACCAGGGACAAAGAGCTGAGGGGATCTCCATACGTGATTTGGCAAAGAAATACGATTCCAACTTTTCCACCGAGCGTAACGTCCTTTCAAGAGAAGGATATAAGTTTTTTTGTGCCAGTAAACATCGCTCCCTGAAACAAAATTTAGTGGCCAAAAAGCGAGCACGATTACTACACGAACGAGTTTTGACGAAATTTGATTGCTGTATTTTAATGGATGACGAATCATCTGTCAAAATGGATTATAAACAAATCCCCGGACAAGGCAAGGAATCTGCAGTTGTGATCTTAAAACCAAGGTTTTCATCACATCTCACACAATGACGTCGAAGGCTTACATTAAAGAGTGTCTGAAAAAGCGTATTTTACCCTTCATTCGGCAACATAAGACCACCGTTATGTTTTGGCCGGATCTAGCCAGCTGCCACTACTCTAAGGAGGTACTAGATGGGTATGCTGCAAAAAAAATGTTAATTTCTTCGCCAAAGAGATCAATCCACCGAATTGCCCTGAGCTTTGACCGATTGAAAAATACTGGGCAATTGTCAAGCGAAAACTTCGAGGATGCAGTAAAGAAGTGACGAATGCACAACAAATGCGTTTAAAGAGGAATAAGTTCGCCGGTATAGTGTCATCATGATCATGATGGCATCGATCACAAGTAAAGTGCGACAGTTCGCGTTAAAAACGGTGAAATGTAATAATTTGTTGTACATCGTGTGAAAACTGAATAAATACCCTTTTGTTTGACGTTTTGATCAATCGTGTATGTTGTTTAATTCTTGAGTTATGATCACTTGAATGCGTCCAAATTAGCTTTGAATCGGGCTTTAAAATAATCCTCTGAAACAAGGACGTAATACTTTATTTACGAAAGGAAAGCACTAAATCCACTCTCCGAAAATAGCAAGAGGGCCCAGTTGACAAAGTTACACACATGATCTTGATATTATATTCTTGAATTTCGATGTCTAGAGATGTATTGCACAGGTTAAATAAACAGTGACTACATATCCTTTTCCCCACTCCAAACGATCCAACCCTGCTCCCCAATCATTCATTGTTAAGCAGCCTGCCGTAATCACTGTAAATGCATTCCAACAGAGGCTTTTACATCCAATAGCACCGCATCCATCTATGCATCCGTTGATGCATTTGAGAAATGAAGAAAAATTACTCCCAAACTCCCTTCGGAAGACAAGCAGAGGCCATCACTTTGCAACTCCCCATAGTAATGATGCCAAACAACTTGTCACACCACAAAGTGCTAGTAGGAGCACTCCGACCAGAAAGGAGCAATAAATTGTAATTACCAAATTCAATTACCATCACACATGGAGATGCACTTTGCACCAGCAGCTGTCGCTCATTTTTCCGGAATTTTCGGATGCATTGCCCTTTGGATCTCCAGAGACGCTCCCCATCCGCCCCGTATCACTTAGATATGTCTCGATGCGCCCCGGTGTGATATGTAAAAGTGCATCACATTTCCATATCGGGATGGTTCGGTTGGCTGTCAGTATCCACATTGAGCTGCTACAGTCAGTGATGAACCGGTTGCGCATATCCGACGGGGCAGCAAGAAGGATTGCGGTTTGCCGTGGTTCCCGCGACCGACACGCATCCAAGTCCAAGTTTGCGGGGTTGATAAAAATGCATTAATAAAATTTATACGAATTATGGAGCACTGGAGTTTTGAAATATGAAACCATTGGTAAGTGTATCTGCAGTCAGCAGCAGCCAGCGGTGCAGCAACATTCATCGGACAACGTCATCGTCGGCGTCGTCGACGTGAACGGAATGGGAATCCTCCCGTGTGAGTTAGTCTGTGGTTTTTGGGAAAGTTGCTCGCGAATGTTGGTCCACTCGCGGAGGATGGGATTCAAAAATGCATAAAATACAGACTATCTGGGATGGTACTCGTTGCAACCAGGACGTTCCGAGGGTAGGGCTCCATGCTAGAAATTGAGGATATTTTAGGGAGATCACTGCCTTTCGAGGGAGGGGCTGAAATCCAAACAACCGCCCAACCACCGGCACGGCCATTCCCGAACATTGCATTCGATTGCATTTCCAAGCCTCGAGCTTTGCAACCGGCCATATCAGTTTCAGAATGCGGTGAAAATGGATCCTAAAGGACATCACACAAGACGGCCGGTCGTTCATCATTTTTACCCGGGACGCGCGGATCCGCGGGAAAGGGAATATATTTTCGCTAATGCAGCGTCTGTCAAAATGTTCGCGAAATGCACGAAATGCATTGCATTGTGTATGACGGCATGGCATGCTGTTCCACGAATTTGTGTTCTTCAGTTACAATCAATTATGCTTGCTTTTATTACAGAGTTGCAGCCGTGGCATTTCTCTACACTTCTTGGGCAATAGTTACGGATTTCGGCAAGAGTACCAGGCATACATATTCAATTCGCCGCTTTGTTGACGGTGGAAGATTGCACTCTCGCTGACATGTCGCACGGTAATGGATTTGAAATGTATGGATGCATCTAGTTAATCTCCTCCGAGGTTTAGCCAGTCGCATTTCACACTTTACCACTAACTGGCACATGCACTAGGAAACAAATGATGCCCCGATTCAAAAATTTACCTTTTCCACGTTTTTTCCTCAACACTGATAACGTTTTCTTTCATTTGTATCGTAGATTCACCCTTCTTCTAGGAGCTCTCAAAATCAAACTGATCTGAAAATTCTTCATCCTGAAAGCAACGGCACAAATACTCCTCAAAAATCTTGAATTTTTCCCAGACAATTCCCAGAATCGCAAACCTGAGAGGCCACCAAATGCCATGAACTCGATGAACCCGTCCAACTTGGTAGCGAAACCTGATAGTTGTGCATCAAATTTTCATCTTATTATGCCAACCAGAAAGGAGAAGACGACGAAATTCACCCTTGTTTTTTGGCTGCCTGAGAAATTATAGCTGTGCTCGACCGAATGCTCCCCGACCGGTATGGCCAGTTCCAGTCGCGTTCTCCCTTTATGTGTTTAAGTTAAATTGAATGTCCTTGTTCTTAGCTTTTATTATTATTTTCTCTCGCTTTTGGACATAATGTGTTTACCTGGACAAACAGGGTTACGTTTTTCATTAATCCTTTCGCTGTCATTCACTTGAAAGTGAAAAAGATAATACGATTCTGGACCTAGTCGCTCGCACCGAGAAGTGGGTTAACTGGGTCAGCGGGGGAAAAAAATGTTGCGTCTCCAGTTACCGTAAATATTGATTTGGGATCGATGAGTGATGATGTTTGGTCCTCCAATAAGCTACAATAATGAGACACGAATATGAATTTCTTAGTCAATTTAGTTATGAGGAGAAACTTTATACGAATTGAAGAATGCAAATAGAATATTTACAGATAAAGGAAGTGATCCTAGGTAAAATATTGCACGTTACATCACGATAGGAAATGTTGTCATGAAATGCAAAAAATGCTTAGCTAAAATGGGAATGGGATTGAGTTCCATCCTCAAATTCAGTCGGGTTCAGTCTTTACGCTTAAAGCGTACCGTAAACAACGAAACCGAATAGAACGATACCCGCAGCTTATGGGATTTTCATTAATTGGGGGAAATGGGGTCTATCTCAGTTGTTTCAAGTCACAAACCTCTACAGCCTTTGGCAGAATTATTGAACGGCGTTGGACAAAAAAATCTGTGACATTAGATTCCGGTTTAATAGGCAATTGCACCGCTTGAGGCGCTTTACTTCGAGTAACTATAAATGAGTGCAGTGACACCCTTTCTAGATAAATGGAAATTGGTTTCATCCTAGGATATCTCGAAAGCCTTTCCAGTTAGGACATTGCTACTTTGAGCAAACTTGTTCTAGTGACCAAGCCCATCCGGATGGTGGTCGCATAGAATCGTAATTTTCTCACTACGCGGCACTAGTGTGGATATGAGGTGCTTTATCACGAGACAGCACGAGTCGGAAAATGAACTGTATTTGAAAAAAAAAAGTGGCTAAAACTGTCAAACCAACATGGCTTCACCGTTGTTTAAGCTCTAATGAGCTGTTTCAATGCAAAGCTGCGGGCATTTGCATACAGAAAAGAAGTTCGATAGAGTAATGATGTTGAAACATAATCAGAATGCTGAATTTTTTTTCCCTGGAAATTTGGAACAAGAATGAAGAGATTTATTTGTAAAAATGTAAATTGAGTACCTTTTGTGAGTTTCAATGTCACTTAAAGCTATGTCCATTTAGAATCCGGAATAATAAAATCATCTGCATCTCGGTAACGGATTGACGTACAAATAAGTTTAATACATCAAAACAAAGGTAATTCACTGTACTTTAAGGAAAAAGTTTCAATACAAATCACTTTTCTTCGTTGCTAATGAAAATTCGCACTTTCTTCTTTATTGCTCCCATCAAACGCTGCACACCTCCGGAGTCAACTTCCTTGGCACATTTATTCCACATTTTGGTCAACTAAGTCGCGTCCCGCACAGAAAAAAATAATGAATTTTAACAAGCGTGTAAAATTTCCCCTCGTTTAATTCTAAGCCAAAGGAGGCGTAATCAACGAAATTGTTTGCAATCTTTCATGCGCCATACAACAATCTTCGCAATCTTTCATACAACCGGCTAGATTCAGGCGTTATCTGGCTTAAATTTACATGAAATATCCCATTATTTTCTGACAAATATAGCATTCCCTTTATGTGCATTAGATAACGCAGAAGGTTCAATGTTTCTTTTTATCTGTGCGAGCCGTTTTTCCACTTAAGCTTCCGCTTCATTATTGCCCAAATCTCTCGATGGGCCTGAACTGCGGGCAATTGGGTGAATTTATGTTTTTATCGATGAAATCTATGTTATTATCGCGGTACCACTGGATGACTTCCCGGCTGTGGTGGCAACTCACCAAATCTGGCCAAAACTTCACGGGACCTTTATGGGCTTCAATGAAAGGTAGTACGCGGTTTTTGAGGCATTCTTCCTTGTACAGCTTCGAGTCCATCGTCTTATTCGTCACGAACACATTGGTCTTTGCTCCGCAGCTGCATATCCCTTGCCAAATCATCAGTTTTTTTGCAAATTTGTCCATAAAAGCAAACTTTAACTTCGCCGGGACATTTCCTCGTGCCGTCGCCATGTAGAATTTTTGACCACACAGATAAAAAGAAACATTGAATTTTCTGCGTTATCTAATGCACATAAAGGGAATGCTTGATTTGGCAGAAAATAATGGGATATTTCATGTAAAGTTAAGCCAGATAACGCCTGAATCTAGCATGTTGTATGAAAGATTGCGAACATTGTTGTATGGCACATGAAAAATTGCAAACAATTTCGTTGTTTACGCCTTCCTCCGTTTAGAATTTTTTTCTGTGCAGGAAGCTGTCCGAAATCCATTTTGACGTAGGTTTCATCGTCGATGAGCAGGCAACCTTGGTACTTCGTCAAAACCTGCTGGTACAATTTACGAGCTCGAGTTTTGGTGACGAAACTTTGCTTCAACGTTCTGTTTGGTTGAATGCTGGCTCGATAAGAACAATATCTTGCTCGCAAATGAATTCTTCGAACGGTACTGCGAGCAGCAGCGTATTATTGTGCGATTTCATTATCTGCTAGTCCAGGGTGTGCTCTGACGGTTTTCGATACCTTCTGGATCAGCTTGCGGTCATATATTCCACTACGACGCTTACTTTGAGGCACTCGATCCACGCTCTTTCGCTCCCTGAAACGTTTGAGCACATTATACACGGTTGATTTGGCGATTTTCAACGTTTTTGCGATTTTTATTGCGGACCACGTTGGGTTATCAACGTGGGTGTGCAGAATTTTTTTCTCTCCTCTCGGCTTCTATCTGGAATAACTTTTGACTCGCTGCACGAAACACCGTGAAATTTATACCACAGAAAGTGGGCGTCTTGGCAAACAAAGTGCTGTAAAAGAATTCTTGCAGCGGTCTTTTTCCGTGCCGCTGCAACACAATAAGTGATTCCGGATTCTAACTGAACTTTTCAAAACCGACACATGTCGTTACCCAAGGGTGGTTAAACCAGATTTCCGGTATAGAAAATTATCAGAAATTCGTCAATATCTCTTTATATGTAGCTCATTTCATAAAAAGCTTCTACATTCCATTCAAAGCAGTAATAGAGATGTAAGGTAAAACTAATAAAGTGAGCTAGGTGCATCTACAGCTTTAGAACTTCTCAAAAGTCTTCTGAAAATAATCGGAAGTTCTTGGAAATTTCTTGGACGCACTTTTGTATTTGTCGACAGATTTAGTCTGAAGTTCTCTGGAACTACTCGGAAGTTCTCCGAAACTTCTCGTAAGTTCTCCGGAACACCTCGGAAATTCTCCAGAAATTCTCATAAGTTCTCAGAAACTTCTCGGATATTCTCCTGAACTTCTAAGAATTTCCTGGAACTTCCTAGAAAAGTTCTCTGGAACTACTCAGAACTATTCGAAAGTTCTTCGGAGCTCCGTGGAAGTTCTGTGCAACTTCTAGTTAGTTCTTTGGAACTTCTTGGATGTTCTTGGGCAGTTCTTCGAAGCACTCTGTTATTTGTCGGAAGTTCTTTGGATATTTCCATAGGTTATCTGAAAGATTTTGAAGATCTCTGGAACTTCTAGAAAGGTATCAGAAATCATTTTGAGACTTATATTAAGATTTTATAAGATTTCAGGAAGTCCTATGCTTTTTCAGGAAGTGTATGGAAGTTTCCTAATACAGGCATACCTCCATGTAAAGCAATTTTATTTTTCGACTTCTAACGTACATTTCTCATGAGTGAGTGTCCATTTGTACAACTTTTAAACAAATCGCTGCAACCAAAAGACTGGAAATAGTCTCATCTATAAAATGGCCTTACTACTTTTCTTGAAAGAGGTGTAGGCGAGAAATCTATGAAAATAGTCAGAAAATACAATTGCTTTACATTAAGGTATACTTGTACTTTAATCTTCCAAAACAAAACAAAATTAACTTTTAAGAAGCTCTCTGCATCATTCAAGAGATTTTCAGCAACTTTCAGGAAGGTATCTGAAACTTCCAGGAAGCTCCTTTTGAGAGTTTGAATGTCACTGATAAAACCGACTGATGTCGTTACGCGATGGTTGAACCAGATTTCCAGTAAAATTTGTTGAGTTCTCTTTATATATAGCTCATTCCACAAGAAGCTTCTACATACGATTTTCTTCTCGGAAAATCTCTGGAACTTCTCAGAAATTCTCCGAAACTTCTCGAATATTCGTCTCGAAAGTTCTCCAAAACTTTTCGGAAGTTCTCCAGAACCATTCAGAAGTTCTCCGGAACTTCTCGGATATTCTCCGGAACTACTCGGAAGTTATCTGGAACTTCTCGTAAGTTCTTCGGAACTCTTCGGAAGTTCTCCAGAAATTCTCATAAGTTCACCGAAACTTCCCGGAAGTTCTCCAGAAATTCTCATAAGTTCTCCGAAACTTCTCGGAAATTCTCCGGAACTTCTAAGCATTTCCTGAAACCTCTTGGAAGTTCTCTGGAATTTCTCGGAAGTGCTCTGGAATTTCTCGGAAGTTCTCTGGAACTTTTCGAAAGTTCTCCGCAACTTCTTGGAAGTTCTGTGCAACTTCTAGTTAGTTCTTTGGAAATTTTGGATGTTCTTGGGCTGTTCTTCGAAGCACTCTGTTATTTGTTGGCTGTTCTTTGGATATTTCCGTAGGTTACCTGAAACTTTTTGGAGGATCTCTGGAACTTCAAGAAAGGTATCTGAAATTATTTTGGGACTTGTTTTAAGATTTTATGAGATTTCAGGAAGTTCTATGCTTTTTCAGGAAATTTATGGAAGTTTCCTAGTACTTTAATCCTAAAAAAAAATTAAACTTGTAAAAGGCTCTCTGCACCATTCAAGAAGTTTTCTGCAACTTTCAGGAAGCTTTTTGGAACTTCCAGGAAAAATTATTAACTGCATTATAGGAAGCTCCTTTTGAGGAAGAACCAGGAAGCCTCTTATGAGAGTTTGAATATCACTGACAAAACCGACACATGTCGTTAGGCGAGGGGTGGTTAAACCAGATTTACAGTATAGCAAATTATCAGAAATTTGTCGATTTCTCTTTATATATAGCTCATTCCACAAAAGGCTTCTACTTGCAGTAATAGGAATGTAAGGTAAAACTAATATAGTGAGCAAAGTGCATCTACAGCATTGGAATTTCTCAAAAGTTCTCTGGTACTTTTCGGAAGTTCTTTGGCCCTTCTAGTTAGTTCTTTCGGATTTATCCGAAGTTCTTTGGATATTTCCGTAGTTTCTCGGAAACTTTTTGGGGGATCTCTGAAACTTCTAGAGAGGTATAGGAAATCATTTTGGGACTTGTAAAAAGATTTTATGGGATTTCAGGAATGTCCTATGCTAATTCAGGAAATTCATGGAAGTTTACTAATTTAAGCATACCGCGATAAAAGCAACTATATTTTTCAAATTCTAACGTTCATTTCTCACGAGTGAACGTTTATTTATACAATTCGTTCCATCTATCCAATGGTCTTACTACTTTTCTTGAATGAGGTGAAGTAAGCAAAAAATCGATGAAAATAGTCAGAAAATAAATTTGCTTTTTATCAAGGTATACCTGTACTTTAATCTTCAAAAAAAAATTATACTTTGAAAAAGCTCTCTGCACCATTCAAGAAGTCTTCTGCAACTTTAAGGAAGCTCTCTGGAATTTCCAGGAAGCTCATTTTGAGAGTTTGAATGTCGCTGACAAAACCGACACATATCATTACGCGCGGGGTGGATAAACCAGATTTACAGTATAGCAAATTATCAGAAATTCGTCAATTTCTCTTTATATATAGCTCATTTCACAAAAACTTTCTACATTTCATTCCTAGCAGTAAGGTAAAACTAATATAGTGATCGAAGTGCAGAAACAGCTTCAGAAATTCTCGAAAATCCTCTGAAAATTCCCCGAAGTTCTTAGAAATTTCTTGGAAGCACTCTGGTATTTTTCGGCAGTATTCCGTATCCGGAACTTCTAGGAACTTCTCTGGAACTTCTCGGATGTTCTCCGGAACTTCTCAGAAATTCTTTGGAATTTCTCGGATGTTCTTCTTGAAAGTTGTTTGGAGCTTTTCGGATTTTCTCCGGAACTCCTCCGAAATTCTCTGGAACTCCTCGGATGTTCTCCGGAACTTCTCGAAAGTTCTCCGCAACTTCTCCAGAACTTCTCGAAAGTTCTCCAGAACTACTCGGAAGTTCTCCAGAACTTCTCGTAAGTTCTTCGGAACTTCTCGGAATTTCTCCAGTAAATTCTCATAAGTTCTCAGAAACTTTTCGGAAATTTTTCTAAGCTTCAAAGAATTCCCGGGAACTTCTCGGAAGTTCTCTGGAACTAGTCGGAAGTTCTCTGGAAATTCTCGAAAGTTCTGTGGAACTTATCGAAAGTTCTCCGGAGCTCCTCGGAAGTTCTCCGATACGTCTCGAAAGTGCCGTGCAACTTCTAGTTAGTTTTTTGGAACTTTTTAGATGTTCTTGGGCAGTTCTTCGAAGCACTCTGTTATTTGCTAGATGTTCTTTAGATATTTCCGTAGGTTCCTTGAATTTTTTTGGAGGATCTCTGGAACTTCTCGAAAGTTATCTGAAATCATTATCGGACTTATATTAAGATCTTATGATATTTCAAGAAATCTCTTGCTCTTTTAGGAAGTTGGTGGAAGTTTCCTGATACTTTAATCTTTCAAAAAAAAAACATTTAAGAAGCTCCCTGCACCATTCAAGAAGTTTTCTTCAACTTCCAGCAAACTTTCTGGAACGTCCGGGAAGCTTTCTGGAGTTTCTAGGAAGCTCTTTGAAACTTCTAGAAAACTCTCTGGAAAATCCAGAAAGCTCTCTGGAACTTCCAGCAAACCTTCTTGAACATCCCGGGAGTTCTTTTGAACTTCCAAGAATGTCTCTGGAACTTCCCGGAAGATCTCTGGACTTTCTAGGAATCTCTTTGAAACTTGTAACGTTGGATGGATATTTTGAATTAATTTTAAATAAAGTTCAAACCCTATACACATTATCTTTTTAAGCAAATTAATGTTTGAATTTAGTTGAAGCATTATTGTTATTAGTTGATTTTTTCTGATTTTCTTTTTAAATAAAATAATGCTTGAATTCCTTTAGTCAGCTTGACGATTACAAGTCTATAGCAAGACCAGAATATAATCTGTCTTTGCCTGTCTTATTCGACTTTCTTTGGTGGAAAAAATGTTTCGTGCGGTTTGCGTCTCGGCTAAGAAAAGTGGAATACTGCTTCAGTGAGTACAGTAATGGCTCCTGAAAGTGTATAGCTCTTGTTCAACCATTTGTTTGAATCTAGGAAGGTGCAAAACTGCTATCGCCATTTAAAATTGATTAAGTCATAAGTAATTGTTCTTCAAGTTTTCCTGAAGGAAAAAATCCTTAAGCTCGTTCATTTTCGCTCGCACTAGAGGAATAGAAGTTCCACGGTTTTTTTGTTCCGAAGAAAAAGATTTGATATTTAGAAGTAAAACGTGTATTCCTTCACAGTTTGTCGAAGGTAATAAATTGAGAACAGTGGTTTTGAAAGTGAAGTGCTTTAAAGTAACCGTTTTGGTGATTATTTTCTTAAGTTAGTTTCCGTCAGCGCGACTGACAATTGTGCGATTTGCACTCCGTTCGGATGAGGGATTTATACCACGGAAAAAGGTCATTTGAATAGAGCTTGATTGTAAAGCATCAGACTAATTTTCGCCATTCGAGTTCGACTTTCAGCGCATAGGCGCTTTTTTGAATGGGCTGGAAATTTTGAAAACGATCAGCGGAGTCGAATTGGGTTTTTTTTTCTGTGGGTCACCTACCGAACAATTTAGCTCGTGTGTCCGCTAAGGTCCGCCTTTCAGTATAATGAGTGACCCACAACAAATTGCATCACGGAAATGCTACAGAAAATTACCCATTGGGTATTATCTTTTGAAAATTTGGGTAGAAGTAGTTTAGAGTAATTTTGTTATTGTATTTTTATCGCTGAGTTTTTCGAAAATTGGAAAAAATAGTGAGACCCGAAAATCAACGTCACGAATTGATTTTGCGCAAGCACCTGGAAAATTCTCAACTCTCGTATCGGGACATCGGCAAACAACTCGGAATCGTGCAGTCAACGATGAGCCGTGTGATTAAACGTTACTACGAAACTCTGAGCATCGAACGGAAGGAGAAATACGGTCAGAATGGATGTTCTATTAGTTATCAGGGTCACAAGGGTGTCGTGAAAGCGTTTAAGCGGAATCCCAATGGTCAGGGATGTGGCCAAAAAGCTAAAACTGTCCAAGTATTTCGTTCAGAGAGCCAAGGACCGGGAGGTACTGCACCCGTACAAAGTGAAGAAGGCTCTAAATCGTGACGTACGGCAAAATACGGTGCGAAAGTCACGGGCCCGGAAACTGTACACCCAGATGATGACGAAGCCTCATTGTCTCATCGTGGACTTACGTCAAGACGGAATTCTGGCAGCTTCCGTGGCTACTGTTCTTTACCGCCCAGCACAAGTTTGATGTTCCGGAGGAAGTAAGGAAGCATAAACTTTCAAAGTTTGCCAAGAAATACATGATTTGGCAAGTGATCTGATCATGTGCCAAACGGAGTGCGCCATACGTGACTACCGGGACTGTAAACGGGGAGATCTAACTCAAGGAGTGTCTACAGAAGCGTCTGCTTCCTTGTTGATTCAACACGAGGGCAGTACGATCTTCTAGTTGGATCTAGTTGGAGTGGTATGAACCCAATGGGGTCACTTTCTTACCCAAGGACTTGAACTTTACCTCCCCCCCCCCCCCCCCCCCTCGAGAAGCACCTTAGCTAAGGCCCATCGTAAAATACTAGGCTATTATTAAGTAGCAACTACGGAAGCATCCCAAGGAGGTCAAATCTGAGGAAGACGTGAAGAAGTGGGTTTCCTTACAGAAGAAGCTGGAGTCAGATGTTGTACAGAACCTAATGACGGTTATAGTATTGAAGTTGAATGAAATAAATAAGCCAAAAATTTACTAATGGGTTATATTTTATTGTCTGAAAGTTGGAAACGGATCAGTCAACTAGGTGTTTTTCTACAGCTTTTTTTCTGTTATGCTATTTGGTGTGGCACACTTTATAGTCAACGGAGGGGAGTGAAGTTCGTTATTTAGTCAAGCAAAACTCACCCAACAGTCGCCCAAAACTGTCGAGAAACAGATAGAAACCCGGGGGGGCGGGGGGGGGGAAGGTGTTTTTGTTGGGGGGGGGGGGGGGGGGGAGGGAAAAAGTCGTAGCGGTGTGGGCAATACTTTGAATAATTCGTTTGTAACCTTTGTTTTAAAAAAAATTTCTTTCAAAAAGGGGGGTTGGTGGGCCTATTTTTTTTTTTGGCTTTATTTTTCATGCCGGTGTAAAAAAAATTTGGATTTTTAAAGGGGGATTGTTGGGGTGGTATTTTTTTTGGGGGGGTGGTTTTGTGTGAGTACTGGCTGTTGAGGTGGCAGATGTATCTGTGCCTCAACCTACCCCGCAGTGGGATGTTTGGCAAAAGGTAACGTCCTTGGTTCGACTACTACTTTACCCATGCCCTTTCGCTCAATTCTTCACTTCTATTCAATTTTCAACCTACCGTACACTGACGGAACTTTCAACACTTTCTCTTCATATCTTTCATTCTAGCAAACATTACTGTCCACTCTTGGTGTCTCATGGTGATGAGTGAACATCTCCTTCTACATAATAATCGTTACTCCACGTACGGAGAATACACACATAACAATTAAAAGTATGTAGATACCTTTATGATTGATGTTTTTGTTCGGTTGAACTAGATGGGCGTTTTGTGCTTAAAACGATTACAATATTTCAAAAATTACATCACGACAGGTCTCTGGGTCCAAATTGTTTCATGACGCTTCGTCTTAAATCGTTTGAAATCACCTTGAACACACTGCGGCAGCCCAGCCTAAAGACACGCCGCCTCCTCTGATTAACGTATCGATGATATCCGCTGTGGTTTTTAATGGGAACAATCAGTCACACGTTAGCATCAGTCACTGTTATGTACAATCAACATGCAGTTTTATGTGTTCTTTCCTTCCCAACACATTGTGCGAGTGTGAAATGCATTTAAAAATTATAATTATGTTTGGCTGATCGACGAGTATGCGTCATGTTTATCATTCAATCACTGAGCTGCACCCATGTACTATACTCTTTTTCGGACTTTTGCGATACACATACTCTGTGCACCACCTCGGTCGACGAAGGCTTTAGTTTAAATCCGGAAATTCGTTAATAAAATTCTCATAATAGCTTGATAAATTTTGCATCGCCTGTGTTGCTCCAATCAATAATTCATGACAGGATCCGCCAGTTGGGTGCCGGGCTCTCACCACCTCTGGCTTCGGAATAAGAATTATTTCATTCTTTGTTGCCTTTCGAAAGTGGCCCAGCAAACCGGAACATTCTGGTTCTAAAAAACTCCCTAGTCGTTAAAAACAAACATTCCTGCACGCATTAACCAACTGCCACAAAGGCCACCGGCCAAACCTTCAAGTCATTAACCCTCGCGAGGATTAGACCCCGGACATTCTCGGGTATAGTTTTCCCCAAAGTGCTCCCGGCGAACGGAGAATCCTTTTTCTCGGTTTTATGACCGTACATAACCTTACTCTTAATAATCACGACCGACCCTTACGAAATTTCAATCCTCGAAAGCTCTCTCTCTCTACAGCCCGTCCTATATCGCAGAAGGTTGTTCGGTTTTTCTCCCATAACATGATGTTGCTTTCTAGAATGAATTCCCTTTAACCCACCACAACTCCCCGGATGGTAGTAACGAGATTGAAAAAAAAAACCTTGATGGACAGGACACAAACATTTTAGGATCTTTAGACCTTTTTCTTTTAATTTTCCGCACAATAATAATAAAAAACAAAAAAAAAACGAACAACAACAGCGGTGAACATGGTAAAATATGCGGTCTCATACGAGCGAGGAAACCCTCCAAAGTGTGTGGAATTAACTTTTTTATTTCCTCATCGAAATAAGGGGTAGACACGCACAACCATCACATTGAACCATCGAAACAAGACAGTTTTGGTTTCTCCGCTGAAAATAGGATGGACGACCCCTTCTTGACCGGCTGGTTCTGCAAGACATTATAATCCGTAGATAAATGATTGTAATAAAATACCTCTAACCCTCGAGGCTGACATCGTGAGCAGTTTGTCCGGATGTCCCCATCTGGGACAATGATGAGTAACTAGAGAAGACAGAATGTGTGTACACAAAGGTCACCCGTCTCGTGCTGGGTCGGGCTGAAGGTTGATCGAGATGTGACGGAATTTTTTTTTCGAGTTGGTGATGCAAGTGTCCTTCGAAGTGTGCCGTACTCTGGATTGAAGGTAGTTTCTACCCAATGATTTTGTTCAAAACGCCATTTAAGCAACTGCCAACGTCCAATTCTACTGAGGGATCGATCAGACTCAATCAACCATCTTCGATTTCCATAAGGCGAAGAAAAAAATCTAGTGTGTGACAGTGTTTTTGGAACAGCAGCAGCTGTTTATTCGTTTTTCTCTGTTTCGATGTTCGCTGGGACGTGCTTCTACAACACATACAGTAAGTAAAAAAAAAAAGTTTATCCACCCCTACCGCCAATTCGCAATTTTCCTGTTATTCAGTTGAAAAGTAACTTGTTTCTGCGAATGATTTTATATGATTGTTTCAATTTTAAGTGCTTGTCATTTTGCCATTTAATTCACATTTTCTCCTTTTAAAAACTATGGTATGATCAATAAAACGATAGAAAAAAGAAGCAAAAAAATGTTTCCACTTTATAATTAAATAATACTATAACATTGTTCAATATTTGGAGTGACCACACTTGGCTTCAATAACAGCTTGGCATCTTTGCGGAATTGATTCAACAAGCTTAGCAGTCGTTTCTGGTTTGATTTTGTCCCATTCAGTTGCAATTACTTGTCGTAATTGCCGAATGCTTGTCTGATGTTGTTCTTGAACCTTAATTTTCAAAATAGACCACATATTTTCTATTGGGTTAAGGTCAGATGACTGTGCTGGCCACTCCAAAACGTCGATCTTTCGTTCGTTGAACCACTGCGATACCAGTTTTGACGTATGCTTTGGGTCCCCATCTTGCTGGAATGTGTATCTTCTGCCCATTTTCAGTTTTCGGACGGTTGCTGGAAGTTTACGCATCAGTATGTCCAGATAAACTTCCTCTAAAGGGTGATACGGTCAAAATTTGGTCAAGGGAAAACGCGTGTAAATCGGTGAAATCGTTTATTTAAAAAATCAAATTAAATTTCTTTTTCAATTTTATTTTGTTAAAAATTTGGGAAAAATTTTTGGTTGGGTTTTCCTTTTTCAAAAACGGATGGGGGGGGGTAGGCCCCCCCGTCAGATATTTTTTGCAACCCCCTTTTCCCCCTTTTCGGCGGGGAAAAGCTGTTTTTCTTTTTGTTCTTCTCCTTCTTTGTTGTTTTTTTTTCTTCTTTAGGTTCCGCTTGACAATAGCCCAGTATTTCTCAATTGGGCGGAGCTCTGGCGTGTTGGGAGGGTTCTTGTCCTTGGGAACCACCTGCACGTTGTTGGCGGCGTACCACTCCATGGCCTTTTTACCGTAATGGCAAGATGCCAAATCCGGCCAAAACAGTACGGAACAACCGTGTTTCTTCAGGAAAGGCAGCAGACGTTTATTCAAACACTCTTTCACGTAAATTTCTTGGTTGACAGTCCCGGAAGCTATGAAAATGCTGCTTTTCAAGCCACAGGTACAGATGGCTTGCCAAACCAGATATTTCTTTGCGAACTTTGACAGTTTCGTGTGCTTGAAAATATCTGCTACCTTTCCCCTTCCTTTTGCCGTATAAAACTCCTGTCCCGGAAGCTGCTTGTAGTCGGCTTTGACGTAGGTTTCGTCGTCCATTACCACGCAGTCAAACTTCGTCAGCATCGTCGTGTACAGCCTCCGGGATCGCGCTTTGGCCGTCGTATTTTGTTTATCATCGCGATTTGGAGTCACTACCTTCTTGTAAGTCGATAGTCCGGCTCGTTTTTTGGCTCGATGCACGGTTGTAGACGATACACCCAGCTTATTTGCGGCATCTCGGAGAGATAGGTTAGGGTTTCGCTTGAAACTACCGGCAACTCTCTTTGTCGTCTCAGCGGCTTCCGGTTTTCGATTTCCCCCCCGATCCAGACTTCCTGGCTGTCGACAAACGTTCCCCAAACACTTTAATTACATTTGTAACGGTTGATTTGGCAACTTTTAGCGATTTTGCCAACTTTGCGTGCGAGTAGCTCGGATTTTCGCGATGCGCGAGCAAAATTTTGATACGCTGCTCTTCTTGCTTGGACGGCATTTTGACAACTGAAGAGTGAATTCCAAAATCAAAATAGGAGCAACATTCTACACACACACACACCTTCAAAATGAGGGGTGTTCAGGTTTTTGAAATGCAAAATTGAAAGAAACACGTCAAGTTGATATTGACCAAATTTTGACCGTATCGCCCTTTACCATTATTCCAATGGTCTATAAATTCAAGCTCTCCAACACGAGATGATGCCATCGAGCACCAAATCATGACCCTACCTGCATAGACAATGGAAAATCTGGCAGAGTTATTTGACAATTAATGATGTTGCAAGAATATACCTCCACCATGTTTGACTGTCGGCCTTAAACACTCCTTTTTCAAGCTTTCACCGGTCTTCCGCCATTTTCTTGTGATACCATCAGAGCCAAATAGCATTATTTTAGTCTCATCTGACCATATGATCCTGTCTGTGTCTGGGATCCTGTCATCAATTGTCCATGAAATGTGCTCTTATGCCCACTTAAGCCGTTCTTGAATGTTTTTCGCGGAGAACTGTGGCTTCTTAAGTGCCACTCTGCCCTTAAGACCATGACGTTTATGAAGCCGATTACGCACTGTTTGAGGTTTCACATGAATTGAACACTCACTTTCGTTTTGTTTTGCATCTTTGGGAGTCGATAACCCTCGATTTTGCTTAACTTTGTTTACGATAGCCTTGTCAATCCGAGGCGTTGTCTTCGATGGACGTCCTGATCGTGCCGCTGGTAAGATGGAACCGCATGTTTTGACTCTTTGTACTATTTATCAACCGCAGCTTTACGAATTAGTACAATAAGGCCTGTACTCGAAAAAAATGCACCATTTTTATCCGTGTGTAACTTTTTTGCCCGTGGGTAAAAATTGATGAAAATCTGAGTTTAACTAGTTTGGAGTAAATTGTTTACATGTGCAAAATTTCATAACAGTGGTTATTGAGATGTCATCGAAAGAAGAAAATCTCCGGAGCATTTTGCGCGCCGTCATGAAAAATCCGACTGCGACCATGAGATGGATCAGAAGACAACTGGGAATCACCCATACAACTGTGTCTCGGGTGGTAAAATCGTTTAAGGAGTCCCAGACGACCGAGCGGCGGGCTAGAAGTGGAAGAAAATCGAAAACAGCTGACCTTGTAAAGGCCCGGAAGGTGTTGGATTATTTCAAGTGTAATCCGAACCTTTCGATTCGCGTCGCGGGTCTGAAGGCAAAGTGTTCCGCCTGGTTCATTCAGCAAACCATGAAACGAGCTGGGCTTCGTGTATTCAAGGCAAGGCACCAAACCCGCGTGATCAACAAAACACGGCGGCCAAATCCCGCGCAAGGAAGCTGTATCGAGAGTGGTTAACCAAACCGATGTGTGTGGTTATGGATGACGAAACCTACATCAAGGCAGACGCAAAGCAGATACCGGGGCTGGAGTTCTACGTTGCCAAATCACGATTTGATGTTCCGGAAGACATAAGGAAGAAGAAAGTGGACAAATTCGCTAAAAAAATACATGCTCTGGCAGGCCATATGCCAATGCGGTAAACTGAGTAAACCGTACATCACAACGGGTACCATCAACAGCGAAATTTACCGCACCGACTGCCTCCAGAAGCGTCTGCGGTCCTACGGAGGCGAGACATTATTTTGGCCGGACCATCATGCCATTACGCGCGATCGACGTAAGATTGGTACAGAGACAATAACGTTGTTTTTGTACCAAAAACCGCCAACCCCCCAAATTCACCAGAGATTCGTCCGGTGGAAAGATTTTGGGCCATAATGAAGGCCAAAGTTTGAAAATCGTCCAAGGTGTTTAAGAACGAGCTGGAGTTGAAGAAAGAATGGATGAAAGTGACCAAAAAGGTCGGCTCCACCATTGCACATAATGTAATGAGGGGTCTTAAGGGAAAGGTGCGCGCTTTGAGCGATGCAAAAAAAATTGAATTAAGTAATTATGCCGAAAGATAATACATATGTTAAAGTTCATTCCCTGAAAGTTTCAAGAAAATCCGACTTAAAATAAATTTTTGGCGAACACTTTTTTGTGGTGCATTTTTTTCGAGTACAGGCCTTATCAGCAATTATACTATAGCTTTTTAGGCATTGGGTGGAATTAGTGGGTTTTTAGGCATTTTTAAGCGAAATAACTTAAACCTCAATATACAAATACACCTAATGATGGAATGTACTCGGTTTGCATTATTTACATTCGATAAAGTGACAGGTACCGCGTAATACAATCTAAATTTTTATTAACTAAAGGTTGTACGGAATCAAATTGCACCACTTTTAAATGGCTGTAACTTTTTACCCGTTGAGTATTTGCTATTGGAATTTTGGGTGGAATTAGTTCAATTTGTATTTGTGTACGCTGTGTAAGTTTCACTAGCAGATGTGCAATCGTTGCGAAGATGGAGTCGGAAGAACAGCAGCGGCGCAAAGAAATTTTGCGCACGTACCTCGAAAATCGTTCTCATCGTTCCATCAGCAGGAAGCTAGGAATGGTACATTCTACGGTGTCTCGTGTTTTAAATCGGTACCACGAACGTTTGACCATCGACCGGAAAGAAAAAAGTGGCAAAAATGGATCTCCGTATAGTGTTAAGGATCACAAGCGGGTAGTTCCAGCTTTCAAGAGGAATCCCAACAGTTCAGTTCGAGATGTGGCGAAGAAACTGAATCTAACCCAAAGTTTCGAGCAAGATGCGAAAAAACGTGAAGGACTACATACGTACATAGTTCAAAAGGCGCCTAATTGAGATGAACGGCAGAATACGGTAGGTGAAACACGTGCACGAAGGCTCTACACTCAGATATTTACGAATCCACATTGCCTCGTTATGGATGATGAGACGTATGTAAAAGCAGACTTCCGGCAGCTTCCGGGGCTCCAGTGTTTCACTGGTCATCATAAATGTGATATCCCTGAGGACGTTGAAAGCAGAAGCTGACAAAGTTTGAATCCTGGAGAGTGTGAGCTGTTTAGTACACGACACTAAAGAAGTCTGCACAATGTAGACGAAATACGCATTTCTGTCAAGATAAGCAATAAAGGTAGTTGGAATTAAATGGAAATTACTAATCATTCTTCTCATTTTCTAGTGTCAAAGTTTGCCAAATAATATATTATTTGACAAGCAATTTGCACGTGTGGAAAGCGGAGCACGCCATTTGTGACAACTGTAATGGTTAATGGGCAGGTGTACCTAAAGGAATGCCTCCAAAAGCGTCTACTTCCTCTTCTGAGGTCACACGATGGTCCTACGATTTTCTGGCCGGATTTAGTCTCGTGCCATTACCCGAAAGAGGTATTGGAGTGGTACAAGGCTAAGGAGGTCAATTTCGTGCCGAAGCATCTCAACCCCCCGAACGCATCAAAACTGCGGCCAATTGAGAAGTACTGGGCCATCATGCAGCAGGCACTTCGGAAGCATCCAACGGAAGTGAAATTGGAGGAAGATATGAAGAAAAAATGGATTGCCACGCAAAAAAAAAGGTGGTCCAAATGTTGTACAGGACCTTATGAGTAGTGTAAAGAAGAAGGCTCGTGCATTTGGATATGGAATTGAAATTGAATAAAACAAACATGGGAAAATATTCATAACATGTTTTATTTAACTCCCTGAAAGTTTGAAGATGATTGGTTGAACGGGCGAATTTTGCCGAATATTTCTGTGTGTCGCAATTTGATTCCGTACACCCTTTGGAGCAAGTGCACGGACTCTTCTGCCTGGGGCTTGTGACTTTACATTTCTCTGTTTTTTATACTTTTGGTGTGATGTGTGATGTGTTACGAGAAGTTGATCTTGCTCAAAACTATTTGTAAACAAAGGGATTGACGCTAGACAAAGTTGTGGCCAAACTCAATGGACTAGAAGTATTCCTTAAGACAGAACGCAGTTATCTCATGGAAAAGGCTATCGATAAGGCTTTATCAAAGTGTAAGTAACATGATAGGAATATGAGGAAACCAGTTCTGAAACCTCCAAAATCCGGACCAACGTGGGAGGAGGAGAACAGGCTAGGAATGTAAGAGTGCATAGATTGATTTTATCGTGAGTTGCTGGAGCACTCAAAATCGGCCAAGGAGTTAGCCGATATTTTTGAAGCAATTCAAACCTTACAGTAACAGCATTGGATGAAGATCAGAAATCGTCTGTTCAGAAACTTGCGATTTTTTAAAACGAAGTGTCCGAAAGCGAACTGCTACTGAAGATTCCAATTCTGCATTGGATGTGCTGCAGTTCATCGTGAAGTGGGACTTCGAAGAAACACTTCCAAATCTCACGGATTGCTTGAAGTTATTTCTAACCGTTTGTGTTTCCGTGGCATCTTGTGGCATACCTCTCACGCCAAAGTCACGAGCTTGAATCTCACCCCAGACAAGTTACGAAAATACCCAAAAGGTACTAAGACTATGACGGGAGACGAACAAGCCCAGGGCTGAAAATCTCGACCTAGTCACGCGACGCCTCTGGTTATGTGTAAATGTAACGGGGAATGGGGGTTAATGATTCATTACTGTCTTGTTACATGGGAGAAGGCCTTTGCAAATGCCCAAAATTTGCGTTACGTAATATTCGAGTGAACTCCAAAGCTTCAACAATTGTTTAACCTGACCTTCTTTCGGCTTCCATATGTCACTACTTTTTTAAATCTTAATGAATCGTGATAAAACCACTGAAAATAAGAGCTTCCCAAACAATCTTGTGTTAAAACATTCGAAAAACTAGCACGGTCAAAAATTGGTCAAACATGATTAAGTGCACACTGATAAGTTTATTATTTAAATGATCAATCTCTATGTCTTTTTGAAGTTCCTGGTCTACAAAACGCAGGAAAGTTATTTGATTAGGGTTCCAATTTTCCAAATGTGAACTGTCGGGCTTTACATTTCATATCTTCCATAAAGTTGTCTACAGCTGTTATATCCACCTTGAACTGTTTTTCACTTCCAACTGTTTTTTTTTAGTTCTCTTGGGGTTTTTCTTTACGATTGCCCAATATTTTTCAATTGGGCGCAGTTCCGATGAGTTTGGAGGGTTTTTCTCCTTGGGTACGATTCCTAAGCCATTTTTCCGTAGTGGCAAGAAGCGAGGTCTTACCAAAACAGCACGGAACAACTATGTTTCTTCAAGAAAGACAATAAGCGTTTTTGCAAGCATTCCTCTACATAAATATCTTGGTTGTCAGTGCCAAATATGTCGGCAGCAGGGTAAATGCACCTTTCCTTTGGGGAAATGCTCCTTAAACTTTGGAACAATGCTCCTTAGATGCGTTTGCCCGGTATAATTCAATCGGAGGTATTAACCTTCTGGTTAGCACTTGCCGAGTGTTTTGACGGGTCTTAAGTTTCTTCAAGATTGTATAGCGCAATCTTCAAGGTAGTTTTGACGGATTTAAATTTCATTTTGACGAGTTCTAATTTTATTTTGAAGAATCTTAATTTCGTTTTGACGGGTCTTAATTTCGTTTTGACGATTCTTAAATCCAGAAACTTAAAACCCGTCAAAACTATACAATCTTAAAGAAACCCGTCAAAACACCCGGCAAGCGCTAACCAGAAGGTTAATACCTCCGATTGCATTATACCGGTCAAACGCATCCAAGGAGCATTTTTCCAAAGTTTAAGAAGCATTTCCCCAAAAAGAAGGGTGCATTTACCCTTTGCCATGTTTTAATCGTGCATTTAAAAAACATGAACGCCCCTCATTCTGTAGGTGTATGCGTACGAAATGTTGGCTCTATTTTCTTTCTGCCATTTTCTATTCAGTTGGCAAAATGGCGTCGAATCAAGAAGAGCAGCGTATCAAAAGTTTGCACGCGCATAAGCAAAACAAATCAAATAAGGTGGATATAACAACGGTACAAAACTTGATGGAAAGAGTAAAACGTAAATGCGAACTGCCGGGCATTTGGAAAATCGGAAGTGGCCATAATTTGATTTCGAGGTCCACATTTTGCATAGTTCGTCCGGTAATGATTTGGTTATGAATAAATTTCTGAATCTCTATTACCGGGAGGGTATGTAGAAGTTTAATGTAGATAAAATTTCAGTTGAGTCAACTCGCTGCAAAACGACGCAGTTTCAATGATTGAATATTGATGAGCATGCATCGCGCCTCATAAAATGGAAGAGGAAGCAGGATATCTCCGAAGAGCATATAATAGAAATTGCTTTTGTACTGATTCTATGTGTGGTATGAAAAGGGGACCAGACTATGCTACAATATTCCAGAATAGACCTTACATAAGCAACATACAGTGTTTTTCATTTTTTGATATTTAGTTGGAGGAGGTTTTTCGGACACCATGTGTGGAATATGTGTATTTCATTCTGGTATATATTGATATCTTCCTGATTTCTTATTTCGGGAAATAGTTTCATGTCATCAGCAGAAATAAGCACCTTCATAGTTTTTAGAATGAAAGGAATGTCGTTTACATATAGTATAAATATAACAGGGCCAAGATGAACGCCTTGCGGAAACCCTGAAGTGACTTAAATGGGATGTGATAAGGTAAGATTCAAGTCATTTTAGAAGCCCGGGCTCTATTTATTCTCAGTTTCTGCAATTAGAAAAGTAGCATTGGAATATCAATGCGATGAAATGCTCTGCTAAAGTCTGTGAAAAGAGCTTCAACGTGGTTTCCATTATCCATTGCATTCAATGAATAGTTAATGAATTCTAACAAGTTTGTGGTAGTTGAACGACCTTTGTAGAATCCATGTTGCCTGTTTGTAATTCTGTTTTTAATTTGGGTGAACAACTTTTCGTTGATTATTGCTTCGAATAATTTAAAAATGCACGAAATGATGGTGATTTTGCGATAATTCTGGCAGCGTTCTGGAAACTTATATGTGTTTATATGGGCACCATTCCATGCCACTCAAATAAATCAAATTGAGCGAATTCAACGCAACTTCCTTTGATTCGTGCTTCATTGGGTGCCGTGGAATGACCCTATTTGGCTCCCACCCTACGAGCATCGCTGTGCTTTGATAGACCTGCCAAATCTGTCTAGTAGGAGAATACTTTTACAACGCCTGTTTATATTTGACATCATGAATAACAACGTAGACTGCACGGTACAGTTAAGCAACATTAATATCAACGTCCCAGCCAGGGGAACTCGACGTGTTGATTTTCTCGTACTCACTTTGTCCAATCCGCTTGATTTCTGTTACCGTCTTTTTAACGAAGGGTATGACCAATTTAATTTCAATACGTCAAAGTCAATATTTATAGGTATAATTAGTTAATAGTTTCAAGCGATATTTTAAAGAGCCAAAATAACGGAGCAGTAAGTTCCATTGCCAGCTTCTTCAGAAATACCGGAAGAAAGTCGTCAGGTCCTTCAGAAGCATCTAGTTTTTCAAGGTTATGTAAGATGTCATGTACCGTCACTTTATTGACACCGTAAATTCCGGGATAAACTCAAAAAGTGTACATAACGTCTGTATCCACATTAATCCGGACACCTTCAAATCATTGTAACTGTTGAAATATTGCACGTAGGAATGAAAAACTTCACTTTGGTACAGCTGAGAGTCTATGATGAAAAAGACTATGATTGATGTTTACATTTCATGTTTAGTATTCAAGATGGCGACGAAAGAAAAACAAGTGCGCGAGCGAATTTTGAACGGGCGTACGGCAAATCCTGACTTGTCAATACGGGACCTTGCAAAAACATTGGATTTGCCTAAATCCACTGTTCACGATGTGCTCAAATCATTTTCGGAACGTTTGACGGTGGAGAGGAAACCGAGAAGTGACAAAAACATTGGACGCGCTGATCCTGTCATGGACCGAAAGTTGAAAAGGATATTAACGAAAAACCCAAATCTCTCCATTCGAACGGTGGCTCGTAAAATAGGGATGCCGCCTGGTTTTGTCCAAAAATCAAAACAACGTTTGGGACTTAAGTCGTATAAAGTAAAAACAGTTCCAAATCGCAACGACAAACAGAACTTGGCAGCAAAATCACGGGCTCGACGTTTGTACTGCGAATATTTGACGAAGTTTTCATGCGTTGTTATGGACCATGAAACTTATGTCCTGGAGGATTTCAAGCAGCTTCCAGGGCTGGCTTTTTATTCTGCTAGGGCCAGAAATGCCACAGCCGAGCATTTCAGAACGAAGAAGGCATCGAAATTTCCCAAAAAATACCTTGTGTGGCAAGCAATTTGCACGTGTGGCAAAAAGAGTAAATCTTTCGTCACTACAGGCACAATCAACAAGGAGATCTATCAGAAAGAGTGTCTGCAGAAGCGATTGCTACCCTTCATCAAAAGTCACAAAGAAACACCTTTGTTCTGGCCCGATTTGGCATCATGCCACTATGCTAAAACTGTGATGGAGTGGTACCAAACAAATCAAGTGAACATTGTACCAAAAACCTCAAACCCGCCAAATTGCCCAGAGCTAAGGCCAATCGAAAGATATTGGGCTCTGATGAAGCGGAAGCTTTCTGGAAAGAAGCAAGGAATCAAAGACATCAAACACTTCCAGCAAATTTGTACAAAGACGGCTTCTACGATTTCTGAAGAGTCTTTACGAACCCTAATGGACGGAGTTAAGCGCAAAGTTCGAAAATTTTATGCAAATACCGAATAACTATGTTTTGTCTTCATGAATTGTTAAAACACATCCCATGAATCTGAAATAAACAACTACGACGGAAATATAATGCGAAATTTATGTTTTATTCATGTTTTGAGGTGTCCGGATTATTGCGGATACAGACAGTATATAAAAATGAATTTCTGTCTGTCTGTCTGTCTGTCTGTCTGTCTGAACCTTATAGACTCAGACACTACTGAACCGATCGGTATGAAATTTTGTATGGAGGAGTTTTAGGGACAGGAAAAGGTTCTTTAGATAAGTAGAGACCCCTCCCTTCTCTGAAAGGCGGGCTCCCATACAAATGAAACACATATTTTTGCATAACTCGAGAATTATTCAAGCAAAGGAAACCAAATTTAGCATGTGGGAATTTTTGTATTGTTGTTTGTCACCCCTCCCCTCTCTGGAAAGGGAGGCTCCCATACAAATGAAACTGAAGTTTCTACATTACTCAAGAACTAATCAAGCAAATGGAACCAAATTTTACATGTGGAGTTTTCTGGAAGCAAGAAATGTTTCTTGGGTACTTCGAGACCTCTCCTCTCTCTGCTAGGGGAGGGGGGGGGGGGCTCCCATACAAGTGAAACCCAAATTTCTGCATAACTCGAGAACTAATCAAGCATTTGGAATCAAATTTGGCATGTGATGGTTTTTGGAGGAGAGAAATATTTTAATAGATGTTCGAGACCCCTCCGCCCACAGGAAGGAGGGAGGGGGGCTCCATACAAATGCAACACCAATTTTTGCATAACTCGAGAACTAATCAAGTAAATGTAACCACATTTGGCAGGTAGATATTTTTGAAGGGAAATAATGTTTCTATTGTGCTTTGAGACCCCTTCGCCCTCTGAAAAAGGGGTCTCCCATATAAGTGAAACATGAATTTCTGCATAACTCTAGAACTAATTTGGCTCGAGAGCCAATGAAGCAAATGAAACCAAATTTGGCATGTTGAGGTTTTTTTAGGCAAGAAAAGATTCTATGGCAGTTCAAGACCACCCCTCCTTTTGAAGGGGGGGGGGGGGCTCTCATACAAATTAAACACAAATTTCTGCATAACTCGAGAACTAATCAAGCAAATGAAACCACATTTGGCATATGTGTGTGTGTGTGTGTACAATCTAACACCCATCGGCCGGCAATGGTATTATGGAAGAAATCTGTTTACAACAATCATTCAAGTGACCATTGAAAGCAGCTTTAATCCGGGAGCTAGAAAGTGATAGCTCTACTGCAGATCCAGCAACCTATTTCAGAATGTCTGGAGAGTCACGCCCATTCCGAGGTTACTTTCACATACAATAAGCCCCGCATGTAAACATTACCGATATCATTTGGATAAGGGCACTGCAACACACTTCCAAATTTAAAATTTAAAATTTCCAAACCAGGCACGTATTTAGTTTTTTTGAAAATAAGATTTTTGTTATATAGTTAGATACATCTCACCCATGTCCGCCTCCTCAATCACACTATCTTGCTCATTCGTAAAAATAAAACCTTTCGACGTTGATTCGTGATTAATTTCATGCACTCGCGATTAAATATGCGCATTAACGTTACTAAACCGCCCGCTAGATATGCAACCTACATAACAAAACTCTGTACACCCCGTGGTGAATGCACCTAAAATTATGTGCAAGCTTTTCACCCGCCCATGCGCGTTGTTTTCGTTTGCTGCTTCTGACCAGCAAATGGCCGTTCTTTACATTGCACTAGTCTTCGTTTTTTCACTCCACACTCTGCCAATAATGCAAATCCCCGTTATGTGGCGACTTTATATCGAGCTTCAAAACTGCTAATAATCATCGATTCACTCGCGACAAAGCGCAAAAACCCTCTAAACTAATAAATTATGCCCGAGTGTCACAATATTACCACTAATAACCAAAACTAAGCTGATTTAACTCTTCTTCCGGGTGCGGGGGCGAAGCACAAAAACCAATGAAACCACATTTGGCATATGGGGGTTTTTGAAGGCAGGATTTCTATCTATGATATAAAAATGGATTTCTGTCTGTCTGTCTGAACCTAAAAGGCTCGAAGACTACTGAGCCGATCGGCGTAAAAATTGTATGCAGGGGTTTTAGGGGCCGGAAAAGGTTTTTAAGATAGACCCCTCCCTCCTCTGAAAGGGGGGGGGGGGGGCTCTTATACAAATGAAATACATATTTTTGCATAACTCGATAACTGATCAAACAAAAGAACCCAAACATAGCATGCCAAAGTCTTTGAAGGCAAGAAATGTTTCTATGGTAGTTTGAGACCCGTCCCCTCTCTAGAAAGGGAGGCTCCCATACAAATGAAACTGAAGTTTCTGCATATCTCAAGAACTAATCAAGCAAATGGAACCTAATTTGGCATGTGGAGTTTTCTGGTGGCGAAAATGTTTCTATGGTGGTTTGAGATCCCTCCCCTCTCCTAGAAGGGGTGCTGTCATACAAATGAAACTGAAATTTCTTCATAACCCTAGATCTAATAAAGCAAATGGAACCAAATTTGGCTTGCGGGGATTTTAAAGGCAATAAATGTTTCTACAGTAGTTCGAGACCCCTCCTCTCTCTCCCTCTCTGGTAGGGGGGGGGGGGCTGCCATACAAATGAAACACAAGTTTCTGCATAACTCTAGAACTAATCAAGTTAATGGAACCAAATTTGGTAGGTAGAGGTTTTTGAAGACAAAAAATGTTCCTAAGGTAACTCAAGACCCCTCCGCCCTCTGTAAGAGGGGGGCTCTCATACTAATAAAACACAAATTTGTGCATAACTCGAGAACTAATCAAGCATATGGAACCAAATTTGGTATGTGGAGGCCTTTGGAGGAGAGAAATGTTTTTATGGAAGTTTGAGACTCCTCCACCATCTGGAAGGGGGGGAGGGGGGTTTCCATACAAATGCAACACAAGTTTCTGCATAACTCTAGAACTAATCGAGTAAATGGAACCACATTTGGCAGGTGGAGGTTTTTGAAGGCAAGAAATGTTTCTATGGCAGTTCAAGACCCCTCCCCTTTTGAAGGGGGAAAAAAGCAAAAATTTTAAAAAAAAAATGGGGTTAAATTGAGTTGTGTTGGGGGGGGGAAAGGAGTGTATCGAAAAGTAGTTATAAACATTCGATGCGTTATTACGCATAAACTACTGTATATATTTTTAGCGTGTAAGCGCCATTTGCTTTGTTTACATGTCAAAAATGATTATTCGGTTCATTCATTTCCGTTGATAAAGTTGTATTCAAAATGTCGCGAATTGAATTTGAGACTAAAAAGAAAATTCTGCACACTTGGTGCACCGAAAAGGGTTTTACTTACAACCAGATTGCGAAAAGAGTAAATGTTCACCCGGCAAGTGTAAAACGCATCATCGAAAAGTTTGGTAAGGAGTGCTCCCTCAAGGATTTACCAAGAAGTGGCCGGAAACCCGGCTCCAGCAACCCCGATTTGGACCAAAAAGTTGTGGATTATATTCAACGGAACAAATCTGCCTCTACTCGCGATCTAGCCAAGAAGTTCAGGACCAGCATCGGAATGATTCAACGAATCAAGCGCAGGAATGACTTGAAGACGTACAAAAAGCAGAAAGTGCCCAAACAAACTCCGGAACAAAAGTCTCGTGCCAAAACCAGGGCTCGAAAGCTGTACAGCTGCATTTTGGACAATGTCGACCAGTGCATTTTGATGGATGACGAAACATACGTTAAAGAAGATTCAAGAACGCTACCGGGGCCGCAGTTTTATACTAAATCTGTTGGGGAACGTGTGCCAACCGCAGATACGACTGTTGCGATGGAGAAATTCGGTCAGAAGGTGCTCATTTGGCAAGCTATTTGCACATGTGGCTTGCGTTCTTCAATTTTCTATACAAAAGGAACTATAAATGCTGAGATTTATCAAAAGGAATGTTTGAAGAACAGGTTGCTACCATTGTATAGAAAGCACCAGTCCCCTCCTCTCTTCTGGCCAGATTTGGCATCGGCACATTACGCCAAATCCACTCTACAGTGGCTGACGGAGAATAACATCAAGTTCGTAGAAAAAGACATCAACCCACCAAACTGTCCCCAGTTGCGACCGATCGAACGCTATTGGGCAATAGTCAAGCGTATATTTAAGAAGGATGGTACAGTGTCCCAAAACATGACCGATTTTAAGAAAAATTGGGCAGCGGCATCCAGGAAGTGCACAAAGGTCACTGTGCAGAATTTGATGGCAGGTGTCAAATCAAAGGTACGGGCATTCTACAGAAATGAACATGATGACTAGATTTTCCGTTTGGATCTTTTGTAAACATGTTAAGCTATAATAAACTGAAATAGTATGTTAATTTTAACCATGTTTTCATGCCTATTTTATTATTTGGAAGTTTATAACTACTTTTCGATACACTCCTTATCAAAATGTGGACTTTTTTTTTCAATTCTCTAGGTTTAGTCAACCGCCAGTATTAAGGCCAGGTTCTCATTTAAAATGTTGGAAAAATCATTTTTTTTAATGTTTTTTGGTGGGTTTTTTAGTTTTAAATTGTGGGGGGAAGAGGTTTTTTGGTGGGGGGGGAAAGAAAAAAAGAGGGGGGAGGGGGGGAGGAGGGGCGGGGGCGCCACGCGAGGGTTTTTTAATATTTATATTTTTTTTATTATAAAATTTTTTTTTAAAAAGGGAAAAAAAACGGCTCGACCAATTAACCACTTTTTATTGGAGCTTGTCGATCTTACAATGTAATTTTATGATAATAAATATTTTTAAAACAGTCTTAAACATTGAAAATAACACGAAAAACCGATACCCAAACTTCAACTTAGCACCAAATTTTCAATTTTAAAGCTATTCAAATTTCGGCTCCACTAAATTTAATGCAGAATTGACTTATGAAAGCAATTTTTGATTCCAGCAAACGTGAGAGCAGCTACAATGCACGCAGATGGAGAGCTACCATTCAGCTCCAAGTGACATTGCGGGCGCCATTTTGTTTTTTATTTGTAAAAAAATTATGAAATAAAATAAAAACTATATCCAATCGAAATTTCTAAACAGAATTTTTATGTCTTTCCTTTGGCTCAAAAAAAAAATTTCAAACTTTGCCAATTTTTACCTCATTTGAATGAGAACCTGGCCTTAAGCAAACATTATAGGCTTAAATTAGAGTATTAAATTGTTCGCATTTTGAGGTAGTAAATTTTTTTATGTTTTTCTTAAGTTTTCTTTTAAAAAATATTTACAGTGTAAATTTTTTTCCAGAATGGTCAAATTATTATCTGCAACTTTGCCAAAGACATCATCATACCAATCAAACTAGCCGCTTTGGTCTTCCAATTTTTTTTTTACCATCAATACCATTTTTATTCCGGCCCTTTCGGAAACGTAGTCGTGATCCAAAATGAAGACCTACTATGGCAAAGTGGCATCTTTTAAAGAAAGGAAAAAGCCTGCCTAGTTTCAGCTAAATAGTAAATAGTCGATCAGGATCAATTTCTGAAGATGCTTGCAATGTATCTTATAAAACAGTTCGTCCCTCCTTGTCGGTTATCAAAACCTGAGTAACTTTTAAAAATTATCAATGTTTCCTACTATTTTTCCTCACTGCAGCATACGACACCTCACGGCACAACCCATCATCGAGCAGGGCGATATTGTTTGCTGATATACGAACTTTTCTTGTGTAAATAGAATCCAGAGGCAAGCGGACGAGTGTTTTGCATCCCTCTTCCCACACCTCACCCTCCGCCCACCGCCCGAGACCAGGGAAAGATTGCCATGCTGGCATCGTCGTAAACTGCCATGTTGAAGTTAGTCCCCTTCCGACTTCGAGCAGTGAAATAAGGGAAGAAGAAGTTCTCAGTCCGCCTCGGCAGAAGCTATTCGGTTTATGGGTTTTGGGTTTGGCATTTCGCTCGGAACAAGACGAGGGTGGTGGACGACACACAAAAGAGCCAACAACAGCGAGGACGGCAGTGGCTACAAGAAGACCTGGTAGAAGTAGAAGATGATGATAAAGGGTGATCCTGATGATAGCCGTTGTTAGAAGGTGGTGGCTTTTTTCGGGTTTGTGCTCGGAAGGGTGCGTGGGACGAGGGAAAGGAGTGAGTGTGTGTGTATGGTTGACCAGCACACTAGAGAGGATGGTGAACTGTTCGGTCGGTTGGTCAAGCAGTAGCAGAGTGAGAGAGAACTGAACTCATGGTATTAAATATATTTTTTTAGATTTTAGAGAGAAAAAACGGTAGTTGTTTTAAATGAGGACGAACGTTGTTTAAAAATACATCGTATAATGTTGTGCAAGCGCTGGCAGGCAGGAGCCGTTGGAGGCCATTGCTAGGCAACATGAGCTATATCAGGTGTATTATAGTTTTTCCACCGCGATTGCATTGCAATTTTCGCGTTTCGGGCTGCTGGGGCAAGCAAGCGGAAGTAGCTGCGAACATTTCAATTTTCATCTTCATTTTCCAGAGTGGCCGCAGCGATGGGAGCCGGTCGGAACAGACACTAACGGCAGGCAGGAAACTATTTTGCGGTTCGCTATGATCATGTTTCTTTCTGTGTAATTAATCTTCAAAATATACAGTGAGGTAAGTTAAAATTAGTTTTACATCGCCTAAACACACGAAGCGACCGGTGGGGATGCTGCCATGTGTAAAGTGGCTTGATGCGATCCGATCCGTGGGTGGTATTGCTTTCCTTAGCACTAATTAAGGTTGGTGGCTGACGGGTATTATATGCATGATACGGCTAAGCTTAAAAGCTCATTTCATGATCATAACTAATTAGGTTTCACGGCAGGGTTGCAAAAAAATCTCGAATTCCACTGACTAATTTTGAAGAGTTTCTCCGAATTAGCGAAAGCCACGTTAACAAGTCAGTTTGAGTATTATCGAATTATCAAAGTTATGCTGCATTTTTCGTAATGTATCTCAACTCTTCCTGCGTAAGGTGTGAAGCACATGTTGAAGTCATTTAGATCTCCATCAAATGTGTGGAGGGCAATGCATAAAGATGTTTATGATGATCGAAGCAAAATGACTTTCCGTCGTGAAAATAAATGGAATAAATGGAAATTACTATACATTCTCTCTCTAGCAACCTATCGAGCAACCTCGAGATCTATTCCTAACTTTTTCTTATAACGTTAGCGGTCTTCTACCGGTCCATCTCCTCCAGTGATGTCTTGGCATAATGGGCCAAACGAGAACATCCTTCTTCGCTTGATACTTCTTGATGAAGACGGCAACTTCGGGCATGTGATTCGTATTGTATATACAGTGACAGACAATACAACAAGACCAAAGCTCGATTTTCATACAAAATGGTCATGTGTTGAGGCTTGTCTTTCACTTTTCCGTGAAGTAATTGAACTGAAATTTTGGCAATAGCCTAGAAATAACCTGAATTTTCATCTTTAATAAATTCATAATTTTTCATTCACCACTTCAGCAATTACAGACACCACCTACGACAAAACAATAAGAGCTCCTTTGATATCCATAGTTCAGGCCCTGTTGATGAGTGTGAACTTAAATCTACTGATATTAAAATGACCCATGCATCAATAATCAGATCCTCAAATTCGAGCATCCTTTATTGAAAATCAAAAAGTGGTCTTATTGTTGTGTCGTATGACTGTAACTTTTAAAGTGATGAATGAAAAATAATGGATTTAATGCAGATGAAAATTTAAGCTACTTCTGGACCACAGCCGAAATTTCAGCTCTATTGGTTCTCGAGAAAATGAAAGGCAAGCCCCCTAACATGACCATTTTGTATGAAAATCAGGCTTTGGTCTTATTGTATTGTCCGTCACTGTATATCTTCCCGTCCAGGGGAGAAAAGCGACTTGGACGTTCCCTTCTCGCTGATCATCAGCCACAGGAAGACCTTCTTCGGGAACTTGGATTGGGTTTTTAAGTGACTTGGATATTCAACGTCAATTGTTACCTGCCTGGTAGGGACGTAAAGTACCCGGTCCCCAACTAGACGGTGCCGGTCTCGTCATCCATAATGAACACGACGTCGCGCTGGGCCGGAAAGACCAGCACCTTCAGCAGCTCCTTCTGGGTGATTTCCTGTTGCTCAGACACGGCCAACCTCAATTGACAGTTTCGCATAACAATGTCTTTCTTGCCCAGGCCGGTTCCACCAATCTCTCGGCCCAACGCGCGAAACAATGACGCCACCTTGCTCTCGATCTTCAACTTCTGCTGCACTTCACGGTCGCGCAGCACTGTCGGATGGCCGGAACCAGGCCTCTGTTCGACGCTCTCGCCTTTCTACAAATGGGAGAAGGTGCTGTTAATGCTGACCTTGGCATGTTATAGGGTGTCCCACTAAGTCCGAGCACGATTTGTAAATAAGAATACGAGCTCGGTTTTTAAGTAAATTGAGTTTTTATTACACTTTTATGTTCTCTACAATATTCTTCTACAGTTCAACGAAACATTTCCGAGATCCATTTAATCGTACGCCAAGGAGCGGTTTTTTGTTCTTACACTGCTCGTTAGCTGCAGCACAGACTGTTTGCCACTGATGTTGGATATTTTTTCAGTCTCTTTCAAAAGTTTTGATGGAATCCGCTGCCTTAACATGTTTATGCAAATATGTCTTTGTCAGAGGCAAAAAAGTTTCAATTGGTCTTGATTGGGGACAGTTTGGAGGATTCATCTCCTTGGGAACGAATTCGACTCCGTTGGCTTTGTACCAGGCGACCGCGTCTTTGCGTAATACACTGATGTCAAATCTGGCCAAAACAGTACTGGATTATGTTTTCGGATCATGGAGAGCAGGTGCCGCTCCAAGAATTCCCTAACGTAAAACTTCAGCAGTCAACGTATCGGTTGTTACAAAGGGATTTGAAAGCATCCCACACTCACAAATTGCTTGCTAAACCATTGCTATTTTACCGAATTGGTCGACATACCGGCATCATCAATAGTTTGACCAGCACGGACCGTGTGTCTTATAATCAAATTTCAGGTATGATTCATCATTCATAATTACTCATGCCGATTCCACAAAGCAGTTTATCGTATAATTTATGGGCTCTTGGTTTGACAGATGCTGTTTATTTTTCACTTTGTTTGGCTTATTCCGCCTCTTGAAAGTCCATTTCGTCTCTTTCTAAGGTCGACGTTACTCTTGGAAGTTCCCATCTTTTTGGCCACATCTCGAACGTAAGTACCCCTTTAACGGGTGAAAGCTTGCGTGATTTTCCGGGCCAGGTTTTGGTCCATAGGGCCCCTTGTACGTCCAGATTTTGAACGGAAGGCTTCTCACCATACTTCCAAATCGCGTTTTGAACTGCTCCGATGCTCACACCTTCCATTTTCGTCAACTGACTCAGCGAAACGTTGGGAAAAGCGATCTGTTTGGGCTTTTCCGGGGAAATGCTTCGCATTTTCATGAAAAGCAAATGCACCTGCACTTGAGACTGACAAAGTTATAGATTGAAATGTAAACAATGATACACAGTAATGATTAGCTGTTTAAACGTCATCTGGAAGCAACAGTGAAGCATCAAAATCGTGCTTAGACTTTCTGGGACACCCTATAATGTGACCAAGGAACAAACCTCTCAGCAAACAAATTTCTCCATATGCCATCTATCCCACCATAGAAGAGGAAACAAACACTACCAGTCAAAATATTGCAGAATATTGCATCACCCTAAAAAAATATCGACTCACCTACACGGAAAAAAATCCGTGCCCGGATCCGTGAACTGCAGTCGTGAATTCGAGAACAAGCAAAAATACACCGTGAACTGAATCACGTAATCATGAACTAAATCATGTTTTTCGGTAAAAATCCTGAAAACGTGAACTAGTTCACGGTCTGTTTTCATTTTCGTGCACGCTTTTGTTTTTGTGTAAAGCGAAGTAAATTCATAATATTATATCTCTAAATGATGACAACCTAGAAAGCTCCAACCTTTAGCAAAGTTGTTTAAAATTTCAAGGACTCCCGGAAAGTGGACAATTTGGATCGGAATTAAGCCACTACGGGACACCGGGGGCATGGAAAATAGAGCATTTTTTAACGAGTTTATATTGTTATCCCGACTACCTACAAAGTTGAAACCTTCAAGAAATTAGTTCATTAGGTCAAGAACTTTTGAAAAGTTAAGAGTATGGTTCGGAACTTGGTCACTATATGGCGCTAGTTTGCATGTAAAAGTGAGTAATATTAAAAGAGTTTATATAATGATCTAAACCACCTAACATGTTCGAACCTTGAGTAAAGTTTTTCAGAAGGTGTAAAGTATGATTCGGAATTCTATACTTAAGTGGCATTAGTGCACATGTAAAACAGAGTATTTTCAATGACTTTATATCGTGATCCCGACCACCTAGAGAGATCGTACCTTTAATAGTTGTTCATAAGATTAAGAATTTTCAGAAAGTGGCAAGTGTGATACGGAATTTGGTCACTACATGGCGCTAGGAAGCATGGAAACGAAAGATCTTTCGATCGAGTTAATATCGTGATCCCCACCCACTAGAAAGTTCAAACCTTGAGCAAAGTTGTTCAGAAAGTCAGTGATTTTTGGAAGGTACAGAGTATGGTTCGGAATTCGGTCACTGCGGGCCGCTAGTGGCCATGGAAGAGAAAAATGTTTGGAACGAGTTTATCTAGTGATCTCGACCGCCTAGAAAGTTCGAAGCTTTAGCAACGTTATTCAGAAGTTCAAGGATTTTTGGGAGGCGGAGAGTAGGACAGAATAAGGTAACTTCGAGGCGCTAGTGGGCGTGGAAAATTTTTTGAGCGAGTTTATATAGGGATACTGGACGAATTTCACGCCAACTCGTCTTCGTGGTTGGCAGCACCCTCTCAGAATCCAATGAAACTCTATGGGTGTATAGACTATGTCTTTTCAAACAATTTTGCACGCTTTGTTTTTGCATCTAGAATACAATTTGAGAAGGGCTTAATTTTTTTAACATCAACATAACTCAAAAAGGACAAGACTTACAAAAAAGTGATGTATGGGTGACTTTTAGAAAATCGTCTGAACTTTTAAGAAAAAAAAAATGAAAAATTTACACGCTAAAAAATATTTTAAAATTTAAAGTCGACTTGCAAATAGCTATCTTAGAATTGGACGAAATCTTAGAATTGGACGAAATGGTAATAATGATGATAAAGATGAATGGTAATGGTAATGAATAAACAATGTCATATAAGATAGAATTTATAGTGAAGGGATATTACAATATGAAATGAGAATTACATGTGTGCTGACTGCTGCTATGTTGTAATTGTAGACAAACTTGCGCATCCATTATGAACCACAAAATTTGGACAATGTATGGCAGCCATGAGAAAAAAAAATGAATGTTAAATTTCAAATTATTTTACAATACCTGATGAGCTGGAAGACCTGACATACATCATGCAAAAGACAGTACATCTCAAATTTCGATAACCTGAAACCAATTTAGATGCAATAATAAACTATCATATCATAACAACAAAAGCGATAAAATGTATTTTGCCTCTATTTCTCGTAATGTCCTTCTATGTGACTAGGATCGATCTAAGGCAAGGATTATACCAAAGCACGCTGCAACTACGAACCTTACGTGAATAGTAAAATTTTGAATGTAACCTCCGTTATAGAGGCACCCCAAGTAACATTGCTAACACCATCCTGCTTTATAAAGTTTTATTGGAGTTTTATGAAAGCCACATGAAATCAATTTGGTATTATTATGGCACCAAGAGGTGCCAATAGGTTTCATATTTTAGTCCAACAAACCTACACAGTTTGTTTAAAACGATCTTAAAACCTTGTTTCTCAAATTCCATTTACTCCACTCAAACATTTTATTTCGACTTTATGAACTCGTAAAATTCTGTTTTGAAATGCCGTTTTAGGACTCATTGATATTATCTTATTATGGTCAGTTGAAAAAGCAATTAAAACCGTTTAGCCTCCAGTAAATGCATTAAACGGCAAATGGGCATTGAAGAAAGTCACCATTAGACCAAATAGTTCTATAATAGTCATCGCGAAGCAAAATTGGTTTCATGGCAAAATTTTGATTTTTTTCCAATCGCCATATTGAAATATAAGAAATAATTGAAATATGGAAGAATAAATGCATCAAATTTTCACTGGTATGCAAATAAATTGTAGATCGGAGACTTATTTCGGCATTCTTTAAGATAATCTCATCCAATTCCAAGCACTTTTCAGGAAATTAATGATTAATTTATCGAATGTATTTTTTTAGATTTGATTTATGTTGTTGTAAATTCGCATAATTTTCGAGGTGCATTAAGTTTCGGATCTTATCGTGCCAATTTTCACCATTAAAAAAAATGCGCATATAATTTGGAGCATAATACGCTGTAGAAAACACAATTTGTTTTGGATATTTTGCTATCAAACAAACTTTCCCGCAACATTAGATCTTTTTTTCTGCTAAATTAATCAGAAGAGCAGAGAATCGAACAAAGCAGAACAGCAAAAAACAACCTCGATTTCACAGTGAAGTTTGACAGCTGTGGCCATTTGGCCGCATTCTGGTTTTCATGGCAGCCGATAGGTTTTATGAAGATTCTCAAGTAGTCATAACATCTTTCACTAGAACATTTTCAAAACCTTTATCTTCTTATAATGGTTTTATTAACTTGTTTTCACAACCGTCTATAGAGTGGGCCATTTTGTAAAAATTTCGGCTTTAAAGAAACATAAAGACTGTATTCGATGAAATTTGGACACACGCAATTGTTCGTAACTTTTTAGCGTGTGGGTTAAAATTATTGAAATTTTAACTGAATGTATTTCATTGTGTTGTGTCAATTGTGTAATGAGTTGCGTGAAAATCGGTCAAGTGATTTCAGTGATGGCTTCGAATGAAGAAATAGTGCGCCAACAAATTTTGGGCACTCACTTCGAAAACCCAAACGCTTCTCATCGATGGATCGGAAAACAGCTCGGATTCGCACATTCAACCGTATCTCATGTGATCAAAACGTTCAAGGACCGTAAGACAACCAAGCGGAAAAATGGTAGTGGCAAAATACGTGGCACATCAAATCCGGAGAAGGCTAGGATGGTACTGAACCAATTTAAGCGTTATCCCAACATTTCGATCAGGGATGTTGCGAAAAAGGCGAAAGTTTCAGTTTGTTGTGTGCAGAAAACAATGAAACGTTCTGGATTACATGTTTACAAGGTCCAGAAGGCACCGAGCCGGAGAGATAAACAGAACTCGGTGGCCAAAACTCGTGCAAGAAAACTGTACAGGGAGTGGCTCACAAAACCGTTCTGCATTGTGATGGGCGATGAGACCTACATTAAAGCCGACACCAAACAAATGCCAGGACAGGAACACTACGTCGCCACCTCTAAGTTGGCCGTTCCGGAAAGTGTACGCAAGAAGAAACTGTCGAAATTCGCCAAAAAATTCCTTGTCTGGCAAGCGATCTGCGGATGTGGCAAAATGAGTCAGCCCTTCATCACCTCTGGGACCTTCAACGGACAAATCTACAAGGACGAATGCCTCCAAAAACGACTTCTGCCCTTCTTGAGATCTCGCGATGGCCCGACACTGTTTTGGCCGGATTTGGCATCTTGCCACTATGCCCGGCCCGTCTTAGACTGGTACAAAGATAATAATGTAGTTTTTGTACCAAAAGACGTCAACCCTCCAAACACTCCGGAACTTCGCCCAAATGAAAAATGTTGGGCAATCATGAAGGCAAAGCTCGTCAAAACTCCAAAACTGATAGAAAATTAACTTGAACTAAAGAAGGTGTGGTTAAAAGTAAGTAGGCAAGTCGGTCCTATCATTGCTCAAAATTTGATGAAAGGGGTCAAGACAAAGGGGCGGGCATTTGGGTTGGGAGAAGAGGTTCAATAAACAAATGATGTCAAAACTTAACCATTTTGCAGTACTTTATTTCCAGAAAGTTTGAAAAGAATCGGGCTCAAGGAAAATTTTTGGTGACCTATTTTGTGTGTCCAAATTTCATCGAATACAGTCTTTTGAGGAGGTGTTGGTAGACAAAAGAGTGTTGATTGTAGTTTTATCATTAAAGCCGGGAGAAGTGTTATACGGCTGGAATAAAACTAAAATTGTTTTTTGGGAACGTCCTCTGTGACAGGTAGAAAAACTATTGTGTGTTTTCTACAATGGATGTCTTTTGTTTGGGGTGATACTGAGCCCTTGCGGCACGACAAACCGGCCAGTTCATCGCATGAGATGAAATATGACTAGCTTCTACTCAACGAAAAACCTGATATAAAGCAGCTAAAGTCAACACAGCAAATAATATTTCCTTAAAATTCATTTGTAAGCCAAAGCACGCCTAAACAACGAAAACAATTGTGATCTTTCACACAACAGACTATATTCAGGCGTTATATGGCTTAGGAGAAATATCCCATGAACGTATGCCAAATCTAGTATTCCATGTATGTGCGTTAGTTTCTTTCAAACTGTGTACAGAAAATACAGTTGATCCAGTTGCACCAGTTGTTTACCAGCAACCACTTGACCAAAAATGGGAAACTCCGGTAGGAGGTCACCGTCATCGAAAATCAGGAAGTTCATACCGAATATCCCACCTAACTTAAGCTGATGGTCATCATGGTACCGGTAATAGTGGTCCTGGCGCTAAAACTTACCTAGAAAGGATGGATGTTCTGCAAGCGGCAGGAGTTCGAAACAGCCCGCTACGTCGCAATTATTCAACAAATAAAATCATTCCCGAACGTGATCAGCAAATGAAAAATATCACTTGGTTTTAAGTTGTCTAAGCTCTTTAAATTCATGAAACTAGTCTTGCATAACATTTAAAGAGACTTTTAAAAAATAAAATAAAAAACAAATAACATCAGATCTAGAAGTTTTTTTCATTTTAAAGTTATTCGGCATCAAATAAAACCAATTTTGATTTTTAATATTTTAGTTTGGTTTGGAAAATTTTCATGGGTAACATTATCAAAACCGTGATCGATTAGAGGTACCTCTAAACCATATCTGATTGAGCTCAAATATTCCATAGCGTCATATTTTGAGGTAAAGAATCTTGTGAGGGACTCTACGGAGCACGCCTGCACAAAATATACAACGCGTAGGTAAAACATAATCGTTATGGCAGTGGTTAAACCAACAGTTTCTTTCTGTTAAACCAGAATCAATCTCATCCTCCTATGAATTTAGACCGCCTTAATCGTAGGATGACTAAAGCGAAACCAGAACGGTTTGATACCCGAAGAATGCCCGAGACTATTAAAAAGGATTACCCATCAGTAACAGGAATGAAGTCCATTCGAAGGACCTCCCCTCCCTCGCAGTCAACGCAAACATTTCAATGCAAACGACAAGGAACTACATTTACATAATATTTGATTATCTAAAATAGTATTTCTCTAGCTGTCGGCTTCCGAAAAGATCCCTTTTTTTCTAATAAAACCCATCCCCTCGAGAAAAGGAAAAATGGCCCAAAATTGCGTGCTTGTAGAAAGCCCGACCCTCTTTAGTGTTGGCCCCTGCTACGGCGTCCCTCTCTCGATCTCGACCCATCCTAGAATGGCACGTGTGTGTGCCAAAGTGCACGAAAATTATGAACCTTTCGGAGGCCCCTGCTTTCCTTGTACGGATGGAAAAAAGAGAATATTTAATGAGTCTATCCTCTGGTCGGACGCAGGGATGGGATGGAATGGGATTGGACAAACAGTTCTACCTTGTAGGTACCCCTACCAATGTGCCGGTTCGAAGTTGAGTCGAGGGTCGAGGCCATTTTTCTAAGCTGGCTTTTGGCATTTGGCCTCTGTCGAAAAGAGTGGAATGGAACCGACCCGTCGTCGTCGTCGTCGTTAATGTTTGGGGTGATGCTAATGATGTTCTGCTCGGGATGAAAAGAACCGACGTGTGCGGTTGAATGATTGATTATAGTTTTGTCTTGACTAGATCCGGTGATGGTTTGAGTGTAAATCGTTTTAAATTTGAAAAATCCTCAAGCTATTCCCACAGCTGGACCAAACAGGATTTCCGAAATAGTGAAACTTGCACCGTGGGATTGCTTTCTTGAACCGATTCCCTTCCGTTTTAAATACCGAGAAAAAAAAATCGTTACGGAAGGGTCACGACCAGATTAGAAGATGCTGACATGTCTTGGATTGTAACATAAGGGAACAACGAGAATAACTCGTTTTAATTGAGGTCTCCAGATCTGCACCGGTCAACGTTTTCGTTCGACACTAGCGAGTAGGGTGTTTTGATAAAGGGTGAAGAGAATACATTTTTTCTAATAATCAACGCTGTCGAATATCCAAGCTTCATAAGTGCCATGCCAGTGTTATCTGCAACCGTGATATAGAACGTGTTTGGTGTAACCCAATAAATTGCAGTTTGAAAAACAATCAACGAAATGCGTATAGTGAATCTCAATATACATTGAAGTGCTACCCTCTAGTCGAACCACACTCACTGCATGTGTCTCTCCTCGAAAACTATGCAGCGGCACGCCCGGTTCCAGCATCACTTGAAAATTTGAAACTGCACATGTGTACTCACAAGTACAACAAGTTAAAATTACTACCCAGTGCAAAAAGACACGTTCGCATCGATTGCACTTGATATGCCATCGCGGCATCGACCGACCCCCGGCCAGCGACAAAAAAAAAGTACCACGTCACCAAAGTCCTCGATTTAATGGGTGTACTCCATGCAGCTGCACCTTCACTACGCACAGTAATTTCCTGACCAGCGAAAAAAGCATCCATGTTTCGCCGTGAAAAAAGTAATAAAATGCACTTTCCCAATCGCTATTTTATTGCAATAAAGTGCTACAAAATGTTTTAAACGGCAATATTCGTCAAGTACAGGACTTCCCGGTCCCAGCATCCATCCATCCCAGGGACGATGGGTTCCGGTCTCTCTGCTGCCGCCGCCGTCGTCGTCGTTAATCGATGCCTACGTTGGCGAACACTTTTGACCCACCCGCGTCACGGAATGCAATTCTAAATCCATCCTCGATCGTGTATCGCCTTTCAAGAGGCGGCTTGCTATATCTACGCCATGCACAAGAGCTTACATCCATTTCACTCCGGCTCCAGAGGATTCCGAGTTGCAGTAAAGTCCCTCAGCCTCCGGGGCTCTCCATTCGCAGTTTAATTTCCACGGACGCATTTCTGTTTCGCAAATTTGCATATAAATCCAATGCAACGATGGCTGTGACGAAGAGTGTAGGTGGAACGGTTCCACTGCCAACTAGGAACACCATCGGAATGATGCATGCGGCTAAGCGTGTGTTGGTGTGCAACGGTCGGTGAAAGTCAGCGACCAAGCGGTGGAACCGTGCAAGGAAGGAAGGAACTGAGCGCGGAAAATGCATCTCACCTCTTTGAAACATGGTTCCGCCGTTGCACCGATGGACGACGACAACGGCCTTTCCCTGTTGTCGTTCTGGTTTGCAACTGCACTGCTCGCTCTGTACTGCTGATAAAAAGCCTTCGGTGCTAAGCGCGCTGTTCGAGTGTGGAGCAGCGGATACTGGACTCTCTGGTTCCAGTCAGAGCCTATGCACTTTTCGGGGATCGAGCGCGCAGGGTTGTAGTTATTTTTCGGAGAAATTTAACTAAAATGAGTGGTTAAAAAATTCAAAAGGAGTCCATATTTTTTTTATAAAAATATAATAATAATACATAGCAGCTAGATCAGCTGTAATTACACAGAGAACCAACAGATGATGCTTGGGGCTAAAATACATCTTCAATGTGTAATAACGGGTGATCCCAAACTAAGGAAAAGAGCGCTCTAAGGATCAGAAGGTTTGCGAACCTTTTAGAGGTGATCTAATAGGACATCTTAGCATTCTAAAAATTGAAAAATTTAATCCTTTAGTTATGAACAACGAAGATTGGATGAAAATAAAATACAACTTTGATTGTTCATATCAAGTTATTGATCCTGGGCGTGATTTGTGGGCAAGAGGTGGCCCAAACCTCCGCCAAGGATCGATTGTTTTCTATACAGACGGTTCGAAAATGAACAATCAAGTGGGAGCTGGGGTAACTGGCCCAGGGATAAACCTTTCAATCCCAATGGGAAAGTGGCCAACTGTATTCCAAGCTGAAATTCAAGCAATTCTGGAATGTTCTGCTATATGCTTACGCAGAAAATATAGATATTCAAATATATGCATTTTTTCGGATAGTCAAGCAGCTCTGAATGCTTTAAAGTCAGCAATATGCACGTCCAAACATGTTTGGGAATGTGTTCAATCACTTCGGAAATTGTCTTGTCGTAGTCAAGTCAATTTGTACTGGGTTCCTGGTCATTCTGGAATTGATGGAAACGAGAAAGCCGATGAACTAGCAAGACTCGGATCGTCTCATCAGTTTGTAGGACCTGAATCCTTTTGTGGTGTATCTGCTTCTTCTCTTAGAATGGAGATGAAAGCCTGGGAATGCTTGAAAGTGGAGACAATCTGGAACAACACTTTCAAAGCTAGGCAATCAAAGCGGTTCATTACTCCAAACATTTCAATGACTCGCAAGTTACTAGATCTTACCAAAAAAGATCTAACAATATATACAGGCCTTATAACCGGTCACTGTCCGAGCCGTTATCACTTGAAGCTGATAGGAAAACTTCAAGATGATTCATGTCGATTCTGTAACATGGATAGAGAAGACTCGGAACACTTGTTATGCCACTGCCCGGCAATTTTCAATAATAGGCTGAAGTTCTTTAACAAAGGGCTACTAGAACCCCTTGAGATTTGGAGAACAAACCCCAGTACGGTAGTACACTTTATTCCGAGCGTTATACCGTCCTGGGACAATGCTTTAGGTCAGACTTTGACGATCACTTCTATCAATAGTGATGCGTCATGCTGAAAATAACTAAAGCAACAACAAAAAGGGGATATGTCACAATAGATCTAAAAATTGGTCGAAGTGACGAAAATACCCGACACGGAATAAAAAAAAAAGGCAATACCGGCGCTGGCCTCACCCGAGTTACTTACCAATCACACCAAGGCCGGAATGGCCTCTGCTGTTGACAGAAAATGTCTCCATTCTATTCGGTTCATGGTCTTACATTGGTTCCATCATCATAAATATGCAATTATCGAACTTGGATCGTGGACCAAACCGCGGGTTGCTGTGGCAGCCTGCTAGGTGGGGTGAAAAGTAACCTCCTTGACCGCCAAAATGCGATGCTACAATGCAAAAGAGGTTATAGTGCCTTGTAGTCCGCTTATATTTAGGCATACATGCCACATTAAAGTGCGATACTGCTCTTAGTTTTGTTTTGACAGCTGACAACAGCTGTGTTTGGCATCATGTTGAATATGGATTTTTGTTCTATCATAAAACATTATTTTTTGAGAGGCAAAACGGCGCAGGAAACAAAAGAAAAGTGGGATAAGTATTATGGGGCAAATGCTCCGTCATATTACACCGTTAAATATTGGTTTCGAGAGTTTCGTGGTGGCCGCAACTCCACTACCGATCAAGTCCGCAGCGTCAGCCCCTCCGATGCCGTTACAGAGGACGATGTCAAAAAAGTTCATGAAATTGTGTTGGCTTACCGGAAAGTGAAGGTGCATGAGCTAGCAGATGCCACAAACATTAGTACTGAGCGCACACGCCATATTTTGGGCGAATCCTGCCTATGAAAAAGTTATCTAGCCGCTGGGTGCCACGCATGCTCACTCCTGACCAAAAACACGAACGCGAGAGCATGAGCATGATTGACCGCCCACGGATGCAATTCCTTTATTGCCAGATCAGCTCTATTTGCACAAAGAACGAACAGATGATGCGTGGGACTAACATACAGCTTCAATGTGTAAACACTGGTGACCCATTATAAAGCAATACCGGCGCCGGCCGTGCCCGAATGCTGGTCAAGTAGGGAATGAGAAGGAACGTGAAGGAACGAAAAACAAAACAAAACAAAATAGACAAAATAAAATAAAGCAGGATATTAGATATTGTCTTCAAAATATGGTAGAAATAAATTATTTGTTGCTTTGCAAAACAGCTCTCCTCGGTCCTGCTGGACCCGCAGCTACTGCCGTCGGCACTCGTCCACATTAACCCGGCCGTCACCGACGTGTCTGAAACCTTCTGGTAGTAACGTGTTCTGCGTCTTATACACTCTTCTTGCCCCTTTTAATTTACAAACTAAGCCCGCACACCGAATCAAAATTCACTTTTGCATGGTTGTGGTATTTTCCTCTATCATCTAGTTCTAGATATTGGCACTTGGTTGCAGGAAACAGAACCAATAAGAAAAAAAAACTCGCTTATGACCCCTCACGGTTGCTAAACAATACACACTATCTTCCCCCACAATACCCGCGAACGACGACACTTTGGACCTGAGCTCGCTTGAAGAAAATTCCCCAACACACAACAGTGCAATTGATTGTATGCAGTTTTTTGAACGGCACGATCCCCCAACAGGCAACACTCTTCTAACTTCAGCTCACCGGAACCAATTGCACACGCACACTAGTGATCCGCGACGCAGAACAACGCGACGCGCGACGAGGTGCCACTGCCGCAGTCGTCGTGCTTCATGATACCGTTGTTGTTGCCGCTGATGCGGTGCAAACTACTGCCAAACACACACACACACACACACACACACACACACACACACACACACACACACACAACCACGTACCTCTCTATCTTTACGTTTTGATGAATCATATCCAGGGTGGGCGAATAAAAACAAAAATCCAATCCACCAAACTCAAACCAACACCACTGCGCTTCTCCCAAAAAGTGCAACCGCGAGCGATAGACAGAGAGAGAGAGAGAGCTATCAGTTCAGCGCGAGAGGGAGAGGTTGAGCGAAAAAAATTCAAAAACAAAACTCCTCTTTACTACCAATGGAGGCTGAGAACCAAGCAAAAAAATATGTTTTCACCACTTTTCCAAACTTTTTAGCGACGGAGAATATCACTTCCACAACGAGCGCGATTTCTGCTAGCATGTAGAACACTTTTCAGCCGCTTGCGTGTGTGATTCCACCCGCACAATACGGACTTTTTCGCGAGCACCGGTTCGATGTGTTTCCTTCCTCGAGACGATATCGCCATTTTTTTCACCAAAAACACGAACGCGAGAGCTCTTCAAAATAGTGTTTAGATCTGCTGATGCGGAATACTAAGGACTTTTGGCGTCGATGGGTAATTGTTGATGAAACCTGGACCCACTATTACACACCAGTGGACAGAATTAGTGCCCGGCAATGGACTGAAGCCGGGCACGAGTGCTCCGAAGCGGCCTAGGGAGGCTTAATGGGTCCTAAAGATTTTGGCGTCGGTTTTCTGGGATTGTCATTGCATACACCCAAAATAAAAAAGCAAGATTGTAATGCAATTTCGAATGATTTTGTTTCATTTCTCGTAATGGATCGTAATTTGGGAAAAAATGCAACATTGGTCGTGGGCAAAAAAGCATCACGTCAATTTGCTTTGAAAAATTCGATGTGTGCGTGGGTTGTGCAGTGTATTAGTTGTTGATTATAAAATTGGAGTCCGGGCTGACAAAAAACAAAAAGTCGCATCTATGATTCGAACCGTGGCCGCCAGCGTCGCGGCTCTAGATAGTAACTATTCAGCCACTTTAACAAGTTGAAGTGAATGGAATAAAAGCCCTACAGTTGCTTCGATTGTCGAGGCACTCAGTGGTAAAGCAGCAAAGCAAATGTCGCTCGCACACACTTGCATGGCTTCGGGTGGTGATCAAGAAGGGCACACTTGATGAGAGGGAGATGGGAGTGCGATGACGAGTGAAAATAAAAATAGAACACTTGACTGCGGAATTACAACAGTGGCCAATAGCGTTGCGGCATTTTGTGGTATTGTCTCACCCATATTGAAACAACGGTTGCTTAAGACTGTCGAGGCACTAAGCACACAGCGCTAAATTTGTTTCGAGGAATCTGTGTGTTGCCAACAGCTTGCACACACTTGCATGGCTTCGTTTATACCATAAAACGCTTTGTGGATCATGATGGGCAAAAGTGCCTTTTATGAATCATGCAGATTTCTCAAGATATGATTGCAAAAACTGCAATTGCGTTTTTAGTAACCTTTTCAACTTTTGGGTGTGAACATTCAATGATTCGCTTCTTAGAAATTATTTGGCGGCCCTGGAAATGGCCGTTTGGTTTGAATGTTGGTATGATGAAAGGGCAACGGTTGTGCTGGCTGTAGTGATGGTGTTGATATGATCGACTAGCTGGAGACCATTATCTTTATCGCGTTATGGATTGTTCAGGGTCTGTTTGGAAATTCAATGTCAATAATTACTGATATTTTTGTTAGTTGGCAGTCGCGAAAAACTTCAACTGATTGAAGCAAACATTTCGAGAATCTATGGAGAAAGTGTTTGTTTCAGTTATTTTCAAATTTTCATTTCACCCCTACCCTAGTCGTAAGGCGTATTCTGATCAAAACAGTGTGGGTGTTGTTCTAATAGATCGTTAGATCAGCTGTATATTCGAACATTACATTGTACACTCTTTAAAAAGGATAAATGGTAATACGGCTTCGATTTGAAGGCCCTTCTCCAGCGTCTCAACCAGTTAGTTGGAAACGCATTACCTCTGGCTGCTTTCAGTTTTACCCAATAAACACGTGCCCACTCGGCATCGGTACATAGTCGTTTCGGATGATGTATAAATAATTAATCTTATAAATATAAAATAAACACATACATCCTGGTCATAAACCCGTTCTTGCCCTGCCAGACAGCTATGGAAATCAGGTACACAAGCACACTTTCACGTGCTACAAACGAGGTGAGCAAAGTTGCCGTTTCAACATCCCTTACTGGCCCATGGATCAGACAAGAGTTTTGTTGCCACTCCCGGCTGATGATGGTCGACGCGGTCAGCTGAAGAAACGCGCCACAGAGATTCACGCTGCTCTGGAAAACAAAGTTTTCGAAACGCTGGATCAATTTCTCGAAAACTGCTGCTGCACATACGACTACTACCTCGATATCGTCCGCGCATCCATAAGCCGACCTATCGTTCTGCCCAACAAACATCGGTGTTGAATTAGAGCTTGTTCAAACAAATTTGGAGAAGTTATTCAGCTATTCTAGAAGAAACTGCTGAATAGCTTCTCCAAATTTGCTTGAACAAGCTCTAATTCAACACCGATGTTTGTTGGGTGGTCAAACGGCCAATGACGGAATTGTGGACTAACACGTTCAATCCGTGGATTGCTAATGTTCTCCGTTCGAACATGGATCTGCAGTTCATCCTCGAGGAGTTTTCTTGTGCAGCGTACGTCGTCGAGTACGTTAACAAAACTAATCGGGGCATTAGCAGTCTACATCGCGATCTCGCGAAGCTGCAGGAAGAGTTCCCGGATCAGGACTACCAGTCACTGCTGAAGAAAGAGAGCATCAAGATGCTCAATTCAGTAGAAATGTCTGCTCAGGAGGCTGCCTGGTACCTTCTTCGCCAGCCAATGTCTGAAGCCAGCAGAAAGGTCGAGTTCAATCCCACTTTGTGGCCACACGAGAGAACGAAGACGAGAAAGCGTGTGCAGCAGATGGATGTAGAAGGTGTCTCGGATGATTCCACCGATATCTGGACATCCAATATAATCCAGAAGTACGAAGCACGCGAAGGGCTGGAGGATGTATGTCTGCAGCGTGTTACGCGAAAGTACAGAAAACGTCGAACACGTACAGTCTTCGTAACACTGCGCACGTATTGCGTTGGTGGTCGTACTCAATGAACGAGCTCATCGACTAAAAGCGCGAGATGGTGCTGCTGTTTCTTCCGTTTCGTAGCGAGATTTGCGACATACTTGATTGCCAGAAGTTCCTGCAGTTGTACGATCAGTATGAAAGCGTACTTCTACAGAAGCAGAAAGAATACGATTGCGAGTTCAACCTCCAGCAAACAGTCGATGAGTATCTGCGCATGATTGGTACAAATGCAGACCAAAAAAGGATACGGCTGTCGAAATGCACAACGAATGTGGTCCTCAAAAGGACAGATTATTTATTAGTGGGTTGCGCCAACCAGCTGGGTAACATTTTCCCGACGGCTCGCCCCCCATGGAGGCGTTTTTGCAGTTGCAGCGAACGAATCGGCACCATTAGGCGCACAAACCAAACGAAATAAAAGTTTAATTCTTGTATAAACAACTCTTTTAATTAAATTGGTTGTCCACAAAAGGACAGATTATCAATTTATGGATTGCGCCAACCAGCTGGGTAAAATTTTTACCGACGGCTCGCCCTCCATCGAGCACCTAACTAAATTTAAGATTAGTTCCTTAATAAACAACTCTTTTATTTTAATTTATTTTCCTCAAAAGGACAGATTATTTCCACCTACTGCTGCTCGCCCCCAAGGACGCTTTCCCCCAAACAGCAGCGTTCTCGAAGTCGCTGCGAAACAATCGCCACGATGAGGTAAGATGGCGGCTTGCACAAACCGACGTGATTGTGCGCCCCCATAATCCGCCATTTTACCTCATCGCGACGATCGCTGTTTGGGAGAGCCTTGGTACTTACCACCACCAGCTGCTACGCGACCACCAGCTGCCTCTGCAACCAGCTCCGCTGCCGGACGAATGAAGCAGCTGCGACCAGCTGCCTGCGACCAGCTACCAGCGACCAGCTCCGCACAGCTTCAATGCTGCCAAACGAATGAGGCAAATTTTTCCTAAGTGTGCGTTTTATACCGTTCTCAGCTGTATGCGAGACGTACATGGAGAGACGAATGACATGATTGGTTAAAGTCCCTCTCTAATACAAAGAAGAAGAATATGATGCAAGACGTTCCTTGCTTCGATTTGAAAACTGTGATAGGAAATTTGGTAAATTTACTCTGCAAAATGACATTATAAGACATCACCTTATATTTGCGTAATTTCCAATAGTTTACTATTGTTTGAGAATAATGTTTGACAATTGAATTGGAGCGCGGTAAAATTTCCGACCGATTGAGGAAGAAATCATGTAAATCTATCGTGGATTATTTGAGTTATTCGCGTACAAAACGTACGGTTTTTCGTGACGGTCGCAATATTTTAGATTTTCATTTGACACCCTACCCTTGCCGTAAGACGTAGTCTACGTCAAAAAAAAAAATTAAAAAAGGAGGAAGGTTGGTGGTTTGGGGGGTGGGGGGGGTGTAACGGGCTGGTTGGGGGTGGTGGGTGGGTAGAAAGGTGGGTGTGGTCAAAAGTAAAATTAGATAGTTATTATTTTAGAAAATTTGCGTGAAAGGAATTTCTGAATAAAGAAATTTAAATTAAGGGGGAAAATTTGGTTGGTTTTTAAAATGAAAAAGAGAAAAATTTTAGGTGGTGAAAAAATTAAAAAAAGATTGGTGTTATTTTTTGGTTAATTTAAGAAAAAATGGATAATTGGAAGAAAAACTTAGGGTGTTATAAAGTGTAAAGGAAAATGGGGGGGGGAAAGGAGGGTAGGAAGAGGTGGAAAGGCATCTTCTATGGTACTTGCCACCGTCAGCTGCCAAATCCAGATTGCCGTCTTGCCGCTCAGCACCGTCGAATGCATACCTCGGTACATGCCATCACCAGCTGCCAATCCATAATGGCTCGTTGCTCCGCACAGCTCCAAAACTACAACACGAATGAGAAAATTTGGGAAGGTGTACCTCTTTTACATCGTTCACTGCTGCATATGAGACCTCTCTTGCTCACATTTGAAATCTGTGATAGGAAAGTACTGTGCATTTAGTACTGTAGCCTGCAAAACAAAATTATAAGACATCACCGTTTATTTTCGTTATTTTCAATAGTTTGACATTGTTAACGGATAATGTTTGATAGTTGAATTGATACGCGGGAAAATTTCCAACCGATTGGTGTAGACATCTTAAAAATCTAACGAGCATTTATTATGAAGATCCCAGATTTTCAATTGACACCCTACCCTTGCCGTAAGACGTAGTCTATGCCAAAAAAAAATTTCATTCCCAAGGAGGTTACTTTTCACCTCACCTAGTATAAAAATGGAGCACCTAAATGACTTCGAATTGGCTGATGATGTTGCACTACTAGCCCTTCATAAGTTTTCGGGCTGGAGACCGAAATGGAATGAATAATCCACTAGAGCACTAGAGCGGGAAAATCAATATTCGATAGATATTCTCTTCACAGTTCAAGATGTTTGCAGTTCAGCCTACAAGTGGCCGAAATAAAGGGTGTATTCGATAAAAATGGTACACAGAAAATCTTCTGTAACTTTTGAATCGTATGAGTAAAAAACCTAGAAATTTGAGTAGATCTTATCCATAGTGTATTATTTACATCTGCCATGTTTCATAGTTGTACATTCAGTAGTTCCAGTCATGTCGTCGAAACAAGAAATTGTCCGTGAGAAAATGTTGTGCACTCACATTCAAAATCCAGGGGCGTCCCACCGGTTGGGAGGCTTGGAATTGCAAATACAACTGTGTCTCGTGTAATAAGAACCATCAAGGAGCGTCTGAGTGTCCAAAGGAAGGAAGGGAGTGGTCGTAAAAGTGGTCCAATGGACAGTAAAATGGCCAGGAAAGTCGTACAACAATTCTAGAACCGTCCAAACATGTCAATTCGAGATGTCGCTAAAAAGTCTAAGGTGTCAGTCGGTTTTGTGCAGAAAACCATGAAGCGTGCTGGGTTACATGTTTACAAAGTGCAAAAAGCCCCAAACCGGAATGAAAAACAAAACATCACTGCGAAAACCCGCCCCCGAAAACTTTACACGAAGCTGCTCACCAAATCCGGTTGCATCGTGATGGATGACGAAACATACGTCAAGGCCGACTTCCGTCAACTTCCTGGGCAAGAATATTTCGTTGCCAAGTCGAAGTTCGATGTTCCGGAGGATGTTCGAAAGAAGAAACTATCGAAATTTGCAAAGAAGTTTCTAATCTGGCAGGCGATTTGCGGAGGTGGTGAAATAAGTGCTCCCTTCATCACTTCCGGAACAATAAACGGTGCGATTTACACGGAAGAGTGCCTTAAGAAGCGTCTCTTGCCATTCATTAAGAAGCACAAAGGATCAACTCTGTTTTGGCCTGATCTAGCATCCTGCCACTACGTTCGAAACGTATTGAAGTGGTACCGAGCCAACGGAGTCAATTTTGTGCCAAAGGATATGAACCCACCAAATTCACCGGAACTTCGTCCAATTGAAAAATTCTGGGCAATTTTGAAAACGGAACTTCGCGAACATCCCAAAACTATAAAAACAGAGCTAGAATTGAAGAAAATTTGGGTAAAAACAACAAAAACACTGGGAAAATCGGTTGTACAAAATTTGATGGGTGGAGTGAAAAGGAAGGTGCGGGCATTCGGGATGGGAGACGAACTAGAATAAAACAAATGTTGTAAATCAAAACTCATTAGTAGTTCTTCATTCCCTGAAAATTTCAAGAAAATCCGATAATCAGTTTAATTTTGATGAGTATATATGTGTGTGCCATTTTTATCGAATACACCCTTTATATCAAGAATATTATCGTATGCCGGACCTTTTGTTATGCCGAGAAAATCAAGCTAACAACATTTATTTGAGTCAACGGATACCGAGATTGTGATGGTTGATTCGAGTCAAAGGACCTTCTTTCAGTCGTTATGAATCAGAGCTGAAATCTCTTTCAGTTTACTATGAGAGAGGTGAAGTGCAGAAAAACTATTTCTCGTTTTGTCTAATGCAGGGCTTCCCAGCCGGTGGTCCGCGACCCCCAGGGGGGGTCGCAAGGGCCTTTTAGGGGGGTCGCGGGCGTCTGACCAGCGTGACAATTTTTATGCATACAGAATAAAAAAAATAACTGATCCACAAAATAAAATGCAACCTACTTATAAAGTGCATGAATTTAGAGAATAAACGAGTATATTTTTTTGTCTTCATGCGTCTTATAATTCGTTCGAGTAGAGCAGAGTAGTGGTGAACGGAAGGCAACGAAGGACAGTTGCTTCTTCCATTGTCTTTTTCTTGCTAGCACACCCGATTGAATGGATTCATTTTTTACTTGCTCTTTCCTACTTACTGAGTTGATGTATTAGTGTGCGTCCTGATGCGTCGTTAAATGTGAAGAAAAACTCAATGAATGCGCAGTAGTAGTTGGCTCATTTGTTTTGTCTTCTTTTACAACTGAACTGGCCATTCACGCGTCGAGTCCCGAATCAATCAACCGACCAATTTGTTGCTTCCTCATTTAAAATTTTGCTGAGATTTTGATTTACCGCTGCAAACTAAATATTGTCAACTTGAATAGGTAAAGTATTCAATAAATTTAAAATAGTTATTGCTTTCCTTGTTGAAGAAGGAAAAAATGATCATCCTGTTCTCCGACGAAAAGCTTTTCAGCATTGATGCGTGGAAACGAGAGGTTATTACCGAGAAAATGGAGAAGCGGAAAAGTGAAATTAAAAGGGGTGTGGGGGGGGGGGGGGAAAGTGGTGGGTTAGGGAAAAAGGGGGAAAGGGAAGAATGGGGAGTATGGTGGGGATTGGGGGAAAAGGAAAAGAAGAGGGGGGGGTATAAAAGAATGAATAAAAATATATTAATGGGATTTGAAAGAAATAAAACAAATTTTCGCATTATTTTCTGCCGTACCCTGTATAGACGACCTCACCATGGAAAAGAAACGCAAGTATTCCGAGGATTATATGAAATTCGGTTTCACAACTATAATCGTTAATGGCGTCGATAAGCCACAGTGCGTGCTTTGTGGCGTTGCGTTGAGTGTTGAATCAATGAAGCCATTAACATTGAAACGGCATTTGGATACCAAGCATGCCGGGCATAGTACTAAGGATGTGGACTTTTTTCGGCGTCATGAAGCTGGCTTGAAACGGCAGAGATTCGATGCCACTGGCACTGGCAGCATTTAACAACAAAACATAGCAGTAGTGCAGGCGTCATATGAGACAGCAATGGAAATCGCTAAAAAAAAAAAAAAACCTCATACGATTGGAGAAACTGTGATCAAACCTAGCATGCTGAAAATGGTGAATTTGGTTCTTAGGGAGCAAGTGAAAAGAAAATGCGGCAAGTGTCATTATCAAACAGCACTGTGCAAAGACGAATGGCCCATATGTCCGAAGACGTGAAAGAGCAAGTTCTGGAAGAAATAAAACAATCTCCTTTGTTCGCAATTCAACTCGATAAATCCACGGACGTCAGTTCCTGTGCGCAGTTGTTGGTGTTTGTGAAGTACGTATGCTCTGCTGGCGATTTAAAGGAGGAGTTTCTTTTCTGTTGTGACTTGGAAACTACTACCAACAGTGATGATATCATGGCTAAAATCAAGGCGTTTTTTGAATCTGGTGACTAGCAGTGCAAAAAAACTTTGTGGAGTTTGCACCGATGGAGCTCCTGCAATGATGGGCAAGAAATCTAGATTTCAGAAGAAGGTCAAGGAGCTTGCCCCACATGCCGCAGGTGTCCATTGCATGATCCATCGATATGCTCTTGCCAGCAAGACGTTGCCGGAAGGGTTATTGAAAGTACTGGAATTGGTCACAAAGATTGTTAACCATGTTAAGTTTGGAGTCCTGAATACACGTTTATTCAAGGAACTCTGCAGGGAACACGAACTCAGATCATGAGGTTTTTCTTTTCTACACTTCTTGTCACGCTGGTTGTCGAAGTGTAATGTACTTAACCGTGTTTTCGAGTTGAAGGATAAGATCCAAACGTTTTTGAAAGATCAAGGGAAAAATGATTTCCTTGGACATTTTAATGAAGGAGACTTTCAGAAGCGTCTCGCTGATGTTTTTGAGCATCTGAATTTGCTGAATTTGAAACTTCCAAGATCATCTTCATGCATTCGCGGAAAAACTAAAAAAATGGCGCCGAAAAGTTAAGATGGGAAATGTTGCCATGTTTGATCGTCTGTGCAATATGACCGATAAAGGAGCAAGCGAGCTGACTTCGGCTCTCCAAGCAGAAATTATTGCACATTTGGATTCACTGGAGCAGCAATTTGAGAAGTATTTCCCCGAGTTGAAGCAAGAAGTTGCTGCTTTAGTACGCAACCCGTTTTCATCCTCATTGGATGTGGCTAGCCTTCCAGATGAGATACAGGATGAATACTTGGACCTGAAAAACGATTCTTCGTCTCGCCATTTGTTTCATGAAAAGTAACTGAGCCAGTTCTGGTGTGCTATGTATGGCTCGTACCCCAAACTTTCCATGGAGGCATTGAAGATCCTAATCCCATTCGTGTCAACATACCTTTGTGAAAGCGGATTTTCAACGCTACTTCAAACCAAAACGAAGAAAAAAAAAACAGACTGAACGTTGAAGATGACAAGATGACAAGAGATTGGCGTTGTCTCAAACACAGCCCCGAATTTCAAATCTAGTGTCCTAAATCCAGACACAGCAATCACACTGAAAGTATTTTTCCCTGGTTATAACATAAAATGTCGTAATAAATCAAACGATCGTAAATTGATGTATTTCTTTATTTTTTATCGCAACATAATCACATTAGTTTTCCAAGGGGGTCGCCGGGCCATTACTGATTCAAAAAGGGGATCGCGAGCCCTAAAAGGTTGGGAACCACTGGTCTAATGCAAGGCAGGTATGAGTTTTTAGATGGATCTGATCGTGATATTGAAATAAAATAGGTCAATATATATTTATGTGTATTCTTCATTCAAATTGTGAAATTCTCATATACTTGTCCCATTTGTTTTGCTTCAGTTTGATCATATTATCTCCCACTATGTTTTGATAATCGTCAGTCATTTTGAGGTTAGATTTTTCTGAGACAGTTTATTGTAACTATTGTTCAAACGGACAAATAACTCATTTGAGTCGAAATTTAAAATCAGATTCAACTGTGAAATGCCATGCCAAGTAATTTTAGGGTTCGAAGCCATTTAGCCAAATATCTTTTAATAATTTGATTCCAAACATCGTCTCAAAAGTAAAATAAGAAAAATGCATTTTGGTTAAAGCTCAAAATTATCAAATATTAGTTTCTCACATAATTCACCAGGCGGTTCAAAATTTCTCAAATTGAAATGCATGAAATCATGAGAATTACATTTGTTTGATCAGTGAAACTCCAAAGAACTGATCATGTTTGAAAGAAGGAAAAATCTCACATAAGAGTTTTATACCGGGCAAGCGCTTGATTCAGAAGTTTGCTTTCGAATGCAGGAATATGTATCGTCATAGAAGGCCCATGTGCAAAGAATCAAAAGAAGGTATCTTTCGGAGGAACTGCATATTTCTTCAAGATTATAAAAAATAACGACCCATGTTCTGAGTGATACGGACATCCAGCACATCATAACTGGTGAAGAGACTTGGGTCTACGAATAAGACGTCGAAACAGCCCAGCAATCATCGGAATGGCGCTTCCAAAATGTGCCGAAATCCAAAAAACCGCGTCAAATTCGATCGAAAATCATGGTGGTGCACTCGGAATTCTTTCCGAAAGGTCAATCGGTCAATGCTGAATATTATTTGGGCGTTTTGAAGCGTTTGCGTGAGAATATTCGTCTCAAAGGGAAAGAATTGTGGGACAACAAGGCATGGTTTTTGCATCACGATAATGCACCAGCACACATCTCGTTTAGTTCGAGATTATTTGACCAAAATGAATATTGAAGAATAATTAACCGTTTGTGTTTTATTTTACCAGTCTCGTTCATATTTGAGCAGAAGGTATATGGGTAAATGGCCGAATACAATTTTTTGTATTTTTGAACATAAAAATTTCGTTTTTTTTGTGAATTGATATAGTTGAAACTTAATTAGAATGCTTATTACTGCAAATGCACACACATATTGATAGACTCTAAGTGTAATAAGTCTAGAATATCGGGCTATCTAATGCGTCCGAGAATGTTTGTTTTGATTCCTTATTTCCTTTTTTAGATCTAATGCGTTTGAAAATACTTTTTTAGATTCATATTTCCTTTTCTCTGCAATACATTTATGCTCATAGAAATTTTTCGGCCAAACGTCCATTCGGCCAAACGTCCATTCGTCCAAACATCCATATGTCAAAGATCCATATGCCAAACGTCTCACCCCCAAACGGCACTTTATGCAGCGATATGCAGCGTAAGTTCGGCTACCTTGCCGAGCGCTTCTCATCGGCAGGTTTAACCATCAACGTCAACAAGACCAAATCGTTGGATGTGAACACGGCGACCCCCTCCAGCTTTACAGCAAACAGTGAAGAATGTTCAAAGCTTCCAATATCTTGGCAGCCAAATGGCGTTAGACGGCGGTACCAAGATCGACATAGGTGCAAGGATCAAGAAGGCAAAGGCTGATTTTGCGAGTTTGAGAAACAAATGGAAAAACAGGGAGATCAGTGAACTTACCAAAATCCAAATATTTAACTCCAACGTGAAATCTGTGCTGCACTGTCAATGACAGCTCCTTCCAAAAATACAGGATCGAATCTCATGTCAGAAACATGAGGGGGGAAAAACGCTGGACAACTCCACGTGGTTGCGCTTTTCTTTTCAATTACATTGCGAGTCGATATAGTAGATCTGTCAATCATTCAGGCAACCGCCCGAGAGACGTTTCTCTTTAGTTTTTAAGAAAATATTCGTTGCTCTTTGTATTGTTTTCGTACAATGCACCAATATTCTTTCTGTGTCAACAAATGCTTCGTGCTTTTGACAGTTGCGCGTGTGGCATTAATTACGAAGGTAGTTTCATAAACAGTACAAATCAGTTTCGTTGCAAAAAACAACGAAGAGATTCGTTATTTCTACTTTTGATTTCGTATTATAAACTAAAAATAATGTTCAGTGTAGTATGCGAAAGTAATGTGCAACGTGCTTAACGATTTTAAATGCTTCCCTTCGATATTTGAGTAGCACCTGAACCCTGCGTAGCACATGATTTTCAACATCATCGCTTCTTCCATCCACTTCATCCCTGGTTGCATCCTTGAGCGACAAGCCATGTTCACAGAGGCCCCCCTTCTATGAATGCAGCTGGCGTGACCGGAGACGGGGAAAACTGCTACATCGGCCAAAAAAGTCGAACCAACTTCATAATCATAGAAGCACTGCAGCAACGCAACCCAGGCAGCAGCAACAGCAATAAGAGATGCACGTCATTTCCTATAGGCTAAAAACGGCCTTTTGTTAAACACGAAACGGACCAGTCACCGAGCAGAGCATCAACGAAAAAAAAAGCCAGGCATGAGATTGTTCGCGAATTTCATTTCTTTCAACGTTGTGCAATAATTTCTCGCAATCTCTCCTTCCCTCCGTCTTCCTTCTTGCCATCATCGCTGATCCCTGTTTTGCAGCAGAAAAAAAATCCAAAAGTCTAGCTCGTTCTAATTCTTTCCGCGAATTCTCGCGCTTTTTGCGTCGCCCCGGTGAAGTCGCGTCGAGTCGCGTCTGGTGCTTCTGCATCTGCATTCAAATCCTCCAACCCTAGGCCATTTTTCAGCCCCATGTCATCGTCAAATTTATCGTCGCCGTTGTTCTTTGACGGATGCGCTTTTCCGTTCTAACAACCCACGTCCCCCCCTCTCCATAGAAGTTGCATTCCGCGTACTCCTTCCACCCACCAATCATCAGAGCGAGCAGCGAGCACAAGAGGATCTTCAGAACTGCAGGCCATCACAAGCTATTCGTTAAAAATGATGCAAACGAAGGAAAAAGGAAAAGAATGATTGCAACGAAAAATGCGAATGCTTTTTGTTGCAGCAGAATCTTCTCTTCCTCAGCGGTATTGGGTGCATTGGGTGATACGAAACTCCACCTTATCCAAGTCGTTGCCAACGAGCGCCACACGGATCCTGTGGAGATTGATCACACGCGCAAGCGAAGGACTCGCTACTCCTCCGATGACAATGATGGAGGTCGTTTTTCGGCTCGACTGGAAGCGGAAAATTGCATTAAGAATTTAATTACATGCGCTTCTTTATTGGACGGGTGGAGCGACTGACATCCCGGGTAGTTCCGTAGTGGTAGAGAGAGAGAGAGATAGAGTTGGAGACGACGACGATGCAGAAAATGAGCCGTCCAGAGTTGGATACTTGAGGCGATACTATGGTTCGGTTGGTTGGTGATTTGCATCGTCAGTGAGATTTTCGGATCCGTTTGCGCAAAGCAAAGTGCAATTTGATGAAAGCTGGGTTGATGGCAGATGGGATGAGTTAGGTTTTGATGAGGGGGGTGTAGTAACGTCAATTTTGCCATGGTTCATCGGGGATGATTTTTAGCCCATGAGGTAATTTCTCTGAAAATGAACGTTTCTGAATTGTGGATTAGCTTTTCTCAGAATTTCGGTACTGCATATGTTTAGATGTCAATGCTTGCCATCATTGATGTCATGTTCAATGTGAATAACATTGTTCTTTTTTATTCCTTCTTTTTCAGTATATTTTCGATGATATTTTATTGTATTTTTTTTCGACCTGACCATGGTTGAAAATGTCCTTAATAAACACAAAAAAAAATCTTTTCTTTCAAATTGGGATTTTCTGCTGAGGGCAGGTTAACCTCCGGTAATACAATAATGAAACTACCGTTGTGACAGAGTTTTATTTTTCAACAAATAGAGAGTGAATTCATGTAAAATAGCACAACCCAAATTTGTCTGAATCTTTTTAATCGTGTGAGTAAACACTCTTAAAATTTGGTGGTTCAATGTTTATTGTTTACGTCTGTCCGCTGGCGTAGCTTCGAAACCATGGCTACGTGTTTAAGCTTTACAAATGTAAATGGGATGAATTTAGTATCTCAGGTGATCTATTTTCTCCAGTTGGTAGGGAGGACAGGTGGAGCAGCGGGGTATCAAATGAGATTTAGCAGTGGTTCGTAAGAGTAAGGAATACACAATAGTGTATTACGCACATAAAGACAGTTGTTGATTGCATTTTTGCCTAGGAGTGAAGAGTTATATATTAATGTAAACGGTATGGGCTCAACGTATTGTTATGTGTGTAAACAATACGTTGAGCCCATACCGTTTACATTAATATATAACTCTATATATAACGCCTTTTTCCCCGAAATATTGGTAAACAAACCTTGCAGCCTGACGCTTTATATCCTATGGCATAGAACTAGGAATGGGCATTTTGTAAAATAAAATCGATGCAGCCCATTGGGGCATTTTGTAAAATAAAATCCAAAAAATCGATCCACGATAACATCGAAGGTAAATAGTCGATTCGGAAAAAATCGATTTTTTTAAATAATATATGCCTTCATGAAACTGATGGAGGATAATGGAATATTCGACATAAGTATACATGAAACAACTTTGAAGATGACATCCACTTAAATATTTCTGAAAAAACAATATTGAAACAACAATATTTTTGGTTATTGGTAATTTTATTATTTACGACAGTTTTCAGTACAGTCATCTCATTCTGCAATTAATTTATCGCATGTATTGACAAGTTTTCGCAAGTTGTCGTCAGGTTTATATATATGCATAACAGCAATTGCAGAGTATATGAATCAATCCAGCTTGACTCCAGCAGGAAAATGTCATAACCTAATGTTATTCTGTACTTGAAACAAGGCGGATTTTCTCATTTTCTTTCGCTCCAACGAAAAATGCCATGAACAACTGTCATTCTGTGCGTTAAAAAAAGGTACCTTCAATGCCATCTAGTACACGAGGAAAAGTACAATCATGCTTGGCGCTGAACTACAGTGAAAGCTGTAATAATAATAATAACAAGCGTTGGGCGAGTATCTATTCTCTTTTGCAAGGTTTGATCGATATAGATCAAGCTCTTGCCCTCAGTAATGTGGAAAAAATTCAAATTAATAAAACGTCGATTTCATCTGTAAGAATATTGATGTTGTCTAAGATCGAACAGAAAATATCCGATTAAAAAAATCGATTAATTGAGGTAAAAATATCGATTATCTAAAAATCGCATCGACATCGCCCATTCCTACATAGAACAGGCAATGCAGTGTGATAATAATCATCTCCTTTACTCGTTTGGTTTAAAATGAAACTGCGAGTTTGACATC